>JABXWE010060183.1:0-14528 GCA_014611495.1 Limonius californicus
TATTTCTTAATCTTGCGATTTCAACTGTAGATGATAGATATAAATTCTAAGCGACAAAATTTGTTGTTTCAGAGCCCAACTCCACCTCAGTACGTTTTCTGGTACCACAACAGTAACATGATAAACTATGACACATCCAGGGGTGGAATCAGCGTGGAAACAATCCCCGGACACCCCACTCAAAGTCGTCTGACCATCACCGACACCCACGAAGCTGATTCTGGAAACTACACTTGCTCTGCATCTAACACCGAGCCAGCTTCAATCTATGTCTACGTTTCTGAAGGTAAATAAGAAAATCTTCAACACTGTTTCCAATGTATAATGCGAATTTATTGCAGGAGACAATGTGGATGCGATCCTGATGAGAAAATCGTGCGCAATGTGCGTCGCCAGCCAACTCCTATTACTTCTCATAGCAACTGTGGCTGCAGCTATGCGATAGAAGATATCAATCCCTCTTAGCTCAAGTGCATCTTTATTACTGCAACATTGATGATTGCACGAAAATTTGTAAATGTGAACTAACAGACCAGACTAAACTTTTGTTTATAGTGTGTATGTGTTAAGGAATAACAAAATATGTATCTAACCAGGATATCTATGGAAAACTAATCCAAAGAAGTTTCGCAGGGTATTGCAGAAGGCGGGTTGTATATAATCAAAATACAATATTTTGAAGCCCTGAGCAATATAAATTTAAATTAACGCAATTAGCAATTTACATCCAGAAAGTTTAAAGTGTTTCGCCCCATAACGAGTATGAAAAATCAATTTTACCCTCAGGGTGCATAGAAATGTAAAATACACTGAAACTTGTTGTTTCCATCTTCGTATAAGCATAAAGAAAAAAAAACGTATATTCGAATTCATATTTGCACATCCTTATTAATAATGTATATTTTTCTTCTCACTAATACCTTCAAGTAATGTTAAGATGGGCATATTCCTCTCTTTGTTTTAAACGAGGGTTAGGTAATACGAATTTTGTAAAGTTATTAGACATGTAAGTGCAAACTGCCAAAACTTTTTGTTTTATCCAGGTTCTTGTTTATATTGCCAATCATCTTCAAGCATGTTTTTTAATGTAAAAATACATCTAATGTAAATAATAAAATTTATCTAGTAACTTAAGTGGACGAATGAATGATTAGTCACTTGTTATGTTTGTCGTTGGTGAATGCTCTATGTGAAGAATAAACTGTATAAATCTCTGCATACCATTACTAACCCAAATTCTATTATATCTGAATCAAAAATTACGAATGGTGAATGCTAAATAAATTTACAAACTATGTGTTAGGAGTCACAACATTAGGGAAACCTGTTTCAATTTTTGTTCTCAAATGTTAAAATTATTGTACTTATATACGTACATAATATAGAGTAAGAATGTTTTAAAGATAGTTTTAAAAATTGTATTTGTTACTGTGTAATTTTTCTTTTAATTCAGTAATCCACAAATAAAAATTCACATTAACTCAACGCATTTTTCTTATACATAGTAATAAGAATTTCTGGCTGTTGAAATACTAAACTAAATAATTGTTACGATTTCTAATAGTATAAACTCATTTTGTTCTCTTATTTGTTCCCAATATGATAGTAAGGCGAACTCAAACCTTTATGTTGTGGTGGTACTTGTTCTAAGTAGTATATAATGAACTCGTTGATGTCCATAGGCCTCATAATGGGATAAGGTAGATATGTCGTTGAATAAAACCACAGTCAAATCCCACAAAATAGATTTAATGTTGTTAAAGGTATAAAATGGTGATGTTAACGTTTTCGAACCCACTTGGGTTCATCTTCAGACTAAAATAGCCATATAAAAATATTTCTCATGTTGAGTAAAAGCAGAATAGACTTACCTAGTAAGAGAAAATATCAAAATTACAAAATATTAAAAGATTGTAGGAAAAATTATTTAAATAAAAACAACCATGAATGAACTAAATCTGACACTTCATAATTAAAGAACTAAACATCTCACGGCAACGCCGAAATTAAATATTACTGTAACAAAAAACAAATCATGATGTTCGCCATGTTAGATAAAAAATAAAAGTGATTGGAACGACATCTACCATGAAAATTAAAGACTAATAAAAAGTAAACTGTACAGGTACAGAACTTGGATATAGCAATATACAGACGTAACAATTACACATTTTTTAAAAAATTTGTAATTATAACAATTCAAATTGAAAGAAACAAAAATAATCAGCAAACTTGTAACTTGCAAAAATGTAAGGTAAATTGTTAAAAGTAATATCGTTTAAAACATAGTAGGGGTGGTCTGTGTGAGATTTCACCGCTTTATTAATTTCGAGGAGATTTAAACGTAAACCTTTTTCACACACATGTAAGATCTCAAAGTCTAAATTTTGGTTAGTATTATGGTTTTCCAGAATGCTGTAACTAGCGAACGCAGATTTGAAATTGATGTTCAGATCTAAAGTAATGAGGTTATTTTTAATAATCTTTTTATGTTCATTTAACCTAATGGTAATGGATCTGTCAGTTTGACCAATGTAAAAAGCAGGGCAACTATTACAGAGATTATTTTTGTTTCTCTCAATTTGAATTGTTATAATTATAAATTTTTTTTTAATGTATATTTGTTACCTCTGGATATTGCTATATCCAAGTTCTGTACCTGTATAGTTTTCTTTTTATGTCTTTAATTTTCATGGTAGATGGCGTTCCAACCACTTGTCTTTTATCTAACATGACGAACACGTTCTCTGTTTGACTGTGTATTCCATCTGAATACGATCCCAAATGTTTGGGTTTCTCAAATTTAAATTTAAAATAATAATTATAATCATGATTTGATTTTTGTTACAATAATATTTAATTTCGGCGTTGCCGTTTAGTTTAGTTTAGTTAAGTTCTTTAATTATGAAGTGTCAGATTTAGTTCATTCATGGTTGTTTTCATTTAAATAGTTTTTCCTACAATCTTTTAATATTTTGTAATTTTGATATTTTCTCTTACTAGATAAGCCTATTCTGGTTTTTCTGAACACGTGAAATATTTATATATGGCTATTTTAGTCTGAAGATGAGCCCAAGTGGGTTCGAAAACGTTAACATCACCATTTTATACCTTTAACAACATTAAATCTATTTTGTGGGATTTGACTGTGGTTTTATTCAACGACATATAGTGTATATTGATTAGTGATGGGCGTATCTCGAATGAAAGTATTTGAAATATTCAATTATGCATATATATCGAGATATCTCGAGATGCGAGTAATTCTTTGAATGATAAAAACTTCTAAAATACTTTCATAGCGACGGGCGCATCTCGAATGAAATCATTCGAAATATTCGATTACGCATATATCTTGAGATGTCTCAGGATGCGAGTAATTCATTCGAATCATACAAACTTCTCAAATATTTCGATTTAAATTATTCGAAATATTCGATTATGTATATATCTTGGGATGCGAGTAATTCATTCGAATCATAAAAATTTTTCGAATACGTTCGTAGCGATGCACGCATCTCGAATGAAACAATTCGAAATATTCTGTTATGCATGCATCACCGAGATGTTAATAATTCATTCAAATGATAAAAACTCCTCGGATTCCTTTCGTTTCGTTGTTCGGCTGGTAATCAAAATATCGTTTGTGTCGGTATATAATTTGAGTAGTATTCGAATGAATTTGTAATTCGACAGATACTTAATTTCGAGCCGGAAAGCAATTTGTATAACTAAAAATATCAAATAAACCTATTTATTTTATCTTAATCAGTTACGATCATTTATAATCTATCCGGCTTTTCATATTACTTTTCCGTTTAAAAAATTTAGTTGCTCAATTGGTCATCATGGTTACGCTTATGAAAATATAAGCTATTAATCAATTATTATAAAATAATTAAAAATATCGTTAACATTTAATAACTTATCATATAACCCGAAAAAACCATAAAACGGCATTTACAATCAGGCTACTCTTATAATGCGACGAAATTTAAATAAATACAGAACAGAATCCAGTCGGAAACCGAAAAAACAATTCGAGAGTGCCAGGGAGTCACCATTCGAAAGATAGGATGCGAGATATTTCTGGCATTAACGAAATGCGCGCGCATTTTGGATTCGAATGATTAATTCGAATGAATATCTCGATTATTAAAATCATTCGATTGTGCCCATCACTAAGTATAATAAACATAACTCGATTAAAAATATCGGTTGTATAGCGTGGCGCCGCGGACGCCGGTCAAACGATATGCTTAGTGGAAAACAAGCCGCGCTGGTCAGTACTCGTATGAGTGGACCAATACCGTGGTATATGCAACCGGTCGTCCTTCGGAGGGTGACGTAAAACCGTCAGTCCCAGTTGTCATACGAACATATTTGACAATTGTAGAACTTCTTTTCTCTGCTAGGAGCATAAGGTTAGTTTCCTGCACGGCATCGTACAAATACAGCTCACCGAACCTACTATATTGTAAGTAATTAACATGCCATTAGTCTATACACAGAGGAAGAAGAAGAAGAATTAAAAATGTATATGTCATATTTTCCACGCATTTGAAATATATAAAACTAGATTAATGGTATAGTATGGACTTAAGTATGTATGTATGTAACCATATTTAAGATACATTAAATTAGGAATTGATCTAAGTAATGATTAATTAAAAAGTTACCATTTATTTTACATCCATTGAAAATGTAGATTTTTTACTATATCATTGTCTTCACATTTACTTTGTCTTTTTAGTGTGACTTCACATTCGCAAGAAACTTGTACCATTTTAATCATATTATTTTCCGATAAAAGTTCTTTATCAATCCACGGTGTCCACATTTCAAACAAAGTATAAATAAATGTCTATTTTGCACAATCCTCAAGTTTGAAAATCATGTCATTAAGGCAGACAATACGGCAAGGATCCAATATAATCCCTTTGTATACATAGTTTACTAAGTTTAAAATAAATAAGAATAGTTAAATTAAACAGAGCAATTTTAAATAATGAATAAAAAATAGAGAATTTAAGCTTCTTGCTTATATCACAACGCCTAGGTAACCTCAGCCTCTTTATTCATTCATTGACAGCCTTTCCGTCCCACTGCTGGGCATCGACCTTTTCTCTGCTACGTGTTTCTCTTCAGTGTTATGACAGCAACACGGGGGACCTACAGTTTAACGTCGAATCCCAACGACATAATTTCTTAGCATTAAGATCCCACGGTTGCAAGCCGGATTGGGAAATTGTGTATGGTGGGTTGCAGACAAGATTTTTATAAATCTGCATAATAATCCTTAGGTTGGAACCTAAGCCAGAATCGACGTTTTACTCAAAAAGTGACCGCTCTACCACTTTAAAAAAATACAATTTAAACTGAACAGGTTATCTTAACGGAATGAATAACGTAAATCTTTTTAATCTAATGCGTTACCTATTGAATAATTGTTTTATTATTACAAAATCCGTAATAGATGCGTAAAAACGAAATGGGACATCATACACATTCTTACTAGCGGTTCGTCTAATAGCTTTTAAAATGTTTACTTGTAATACTTTATAACTTAAAAGCCAGGTAGAGAAAAAGGTTAGTGCTGAATTTTACGCAAATCGACTATAATATATTAACTACCTTAGATGAACACCGAAAAGAAAGCCACTGGATAATACTAACATTTATACTATGACCAAGGGCAAGCTTTACATACAATTAACACACAAACTGTTATATTTTGACAACTTGGAAATTGCAGCTTAGAAATGTTGTGGAAGGTTGAATGGGTCATGACGTTTCAGGCTGTTTACAGGTTAGGGCGTCAAGAGCTCGGCTCGGATTCTGTCTTGATATTTGTTCTATGTTCTTTGATGGTTTCTTCAACTGCATCGACTCGAAGATCTGCGTGTAGTACATGATTTGGTACGTACGAAACCTGAAAGTTTCTTTCAATTAACCAATAATACTTTCTAAATAGAGGGCTGGGATGGCTTAGTAGTTAGACAGCCAGGCTTTGTATGCAATAGTCTGAACGCTTCCCGGTTCGAATCACTCTCACTACAAGGATCGAAAATTTTTCTAATTCCCTAGGAGCTCAGTAGTGGGCCCCGGTCTCCATTTGCCATTGATTAATGGCATTTCTCGTGTTACGGTGGCATTAGAGGAGTATTTCTATTTCTATTTCTAAATTGACAGGGCCCAGATGTGCAGCACTCAGACCTTTTGATCCATTGTGCATCCTGTCTGTTGCGTGCCTCATTAGAGCAGATCCGACCTTATGATGAAGGCGAGGATCTGTCTCAGTGGGGCCCTTCGAATGTCCTCAGGTTCTGGAAACCAGACCCCAAAGACCCTGAATCTGAGAGTGGCAAGCGCTGCACACCGACAGAGTACATGAATAGAGGTTTCTTCTTCTGTTTTACACTTCCGATAGAGGGCATCGTTTCTGATTCCCAATGTGGTTAGGTGTTTGTTCAGATGGCCATGGCCTGTTAAGAGGCCTACTATGGCCTTGATGTCTTTCCTCCCCAGATTTAGTAGGAATTCTGTTTGCTTTTCGGCTGGTCCTTCTATGAGAAGTCTCGCTTGCCTAAACGGTTGTTGTTTCCACCTTCGGACATGCTGATGTCTCAGTCTGTCCTGTATAGTGGCCTTAATTGAGCTTTGAGGTACGCCCACTGCTGGTTCGGGTCCCCAGAGGTGCTCCAAGGAGCCCATACAGGCCAGCCGATCAGCGTGTTCGTTACCCTCAAATCCACTGTGTCCCGGTATCTAACACAGCGTCAATCTGACGTTACGCTGCACCATCGCCTGTAGTTTTTCCCAGCATTCTAATACCAGCCGCGAGGTTTTCTTAGGATTGCTGAGCGATTTAAGAGCCGCTTGGCTGTATGAGTATATCGTGATGGGCAAATTTTGGTATGCCCTACGAGTACATTCATCAGCGCATTCGGAGATAGCTACTATTTCCGCCTGAAACACTGACGTATGAGTCCCCAATGGTGTAGATAGTTCTACTCTTGGGGACTGTCCAAATATGCCTGCTCCAGTTCCGCCTACCATTTTGGATCCGTCTGTAAACCAGATTAGTCCCGTATTGGCAAGTAGATCCTGGTAGTTTTCTGCCCATTCCTCTGTGGTGGGAATGTTGATTTGGAAGTTTTTGTTGAACGTATACCTTGGTACCATGCGGTCTACCCCCATGCAGCAGATCTCTGGTGCACTGGATAGTATCCCGCAATGCCCCATGTTATAGCCCACGTCCTTCCATAAGTTTAATTGCTTTACTCTCCAGACCGTTAGCAGTGCCTCCGACCTCACTGCCACTGGCAGTGCTGGGAGCCCTATTATAGCCTCGAGAGGAGTAACAGAACCATATACAAAAACCATCCACACATACCAGGCAAATTAAGCACGTTTTCGCACAAATACGGTAACCCGCAGAGTCGGGCCCTGTTGTGCAATGCAGGAACTAGCTTAGCTTTGCCTCACACCGTCTCGACACTGCGCAAGCGGTACAAACGAGGATCACGATTGTGATGATGATGACTTTCTAAGTATGTGACCCAGTTGGAGTCTGTTATACCATACGTGTGTACCCCAAGTTAGCCGTCGATGGAGATGAATACCGAGGTATTTGATCTCATATCTTTGTGGTAGAGGATTACTATTAAGTTGGAGAGGAGGACATGAACTTTTTCTTGTTGTGTACATGACCTGAACAAATTATTGTACATTAACGCGGATGCGTCATAACTTTATCCATTTTAAAGCTGTACTAGCGTCATACTGAGAAGCCATTATGGCGGTGTCATTCGCAAAGGTTACAAATGTACCGTACTTCTGGTGGTTGATAGATCAGCGGTGTAAATCAGATATATCACTGGACCTAGCACACTTGCCCGCGGAACTCCAAATTTGATAAACGACAAAGGTGTAGTGACATCTTGACATTTCAAGAGAAAACGTCTACTGGAGATATACGATTTAAGAATTTCATAAAATGTATGTGACAAGCACGGCTACTTTGTTTCCAGGTCATGTTTTATTTTGGTGCGATTCTGTGAATTTGTTCAACAGTGTAATGCTGTCGGTGGAAGCCCAACTGACTCTTTGGTATCACTTCTTTTTCGTCGTAAGAAGAGTATTTCGAATACCTTTGATAGATTAGGTAGCAGGCTGATACGAAGCTACCTCTGTTAGTGGCTTTCCTGGCTTAGGATTCAGGATGATGTAGCTACTTTTCATTGAGCTAGGAAGTACCCTAACTTTTAGATGGAGATGTTGGAGATCATTGTGATCATCCTAATTCGCTCATCTGGGAGTTCTTTTTATGATTTTGGTAGTAATTAAATCCAAGGCTGCTGATTTATTTAAGTTCAATACAGTTTGAATAAACTTCGAGATTTGTTTCTTCTGGAAATTCTTGACTAGTAAGTTGATTCAAAATACATTTTCGAGAGATTCGTGGATATAAGCTTCCTCTTCAGGTGTAGCTTCCAAAGGCTAGGGTGTAAAGACATTTGATAGATGTAGTGCGAATATTGCCGCTTTCTCATTGTCATATATCGTCCAGTTTCCATTTTCTGTCTTTATAGGAGGGATTAGCGTCTGTGGTCGATTTATCTTCTTTATTGTCCTCTGTAGTGAATAGTTGGTAGCTTTGGTAGTTGATGAGTTGCTAAGGTATTTCTGAATGGCTTGATTCTTGTATTCATTTAGCAGTTTTTTAATTGATTAACGGCTCTATTGAACCTGTTTTTATCAGTGAGTGCATATTCCATTTCTTTCTAAGATCTCTTTTCGCGCGAATCTTTTCATGTATAAATACTGGACAATATTTTTTGATTCTCAAACTTTCTGTTCCCGTAGTTGTTTCGCACACAGCTTCCTGTATTGCCCTTGCCAAAATAGTTATCTTATATAAACTATTTCTTTTCCACTTTCGAATCTTCTGATTTCTGATTCAAGATAATTAACTGTTTTAAAAAACTCCGCAATATTATGGGAACAACATATAGAACTGAAGATTAATTTAGAATTATTTTTAAATTGAAATTTGTGTTAAACAAATCGTTATCCGCAGTCCAGATTCCATTCAGATCGATTTTCCCATTGTTCTTCTTAGAGATTATAGTCACTTGTTGCCTTTGACATTACACCACCTTGCTTATTTTTTATAGTTTTATTTACGAGGTTCGTAAATAAAGTAATGAGACAGGCAGCATAGCGTTCGATTTGGCAACACTGGGGACGCAGGAATGGAAGGGGCGGCAGGTGAACATGTGAACAGTACTAGCTTGAACTCTCTAGAATCATTTGGTTGTCCATAGCGATTTTTTTCATGAAACAGTTTTTTCTAGTGCGTTCTGAAAATGAGTGACATCAATTTCGAGCAACGGTGTGTTATCAGGTTTTGCTTGAAACTTAGACACAATGTAACGGAAACTTTTGCAAAACTTCGGCAGGCCAACCGAGACAGTGTTTTGTGAAGGGCCCAGGTTTCTCGGTGGTTTAACGCATTTTCAGAAGGAAGAGAGTCGACTGAAGATTAACCTCGCAGCAGAAGGCCTTCATTTTCAAGAACCGATGAAACTGTCGACACAGTCCGGGATCTTGTGCGTTCAGATCGTCGGTTGACAGTCAGAATGATCGCGGAAGAGTTGAATTTGACTTACACCACCGTTCATCAGATTTTGACTAATGAATTGGGGATGAGAATAATCTCCGCAAACATGGTTACAAAAGACCTTTCGCAGGACAAAAGGACATCACCAGGGAAAAGTGCCTTGATTTTTGGACGGGATTGAAAATAATCCCCAATGTCTGGAACGTGTCATTACTGGTGACGAGTCTTGGCTGTTTGAGTATGACCCGGAAACCAAGCTCCAGAGCATGGAAGTCCAAGATCAAATGCATGCTGATTTGCTTTTTTTGATAGCCCGGGAATCGTTCACAAAGAGTTGGTACCTCAAGGCCAAATGGTTAATCAACACTTTTACAGAGAGGTTCTTGAGAGACTTCGAAAAAGGGGCATGCGTGTGAGAGCAAACATCAAGAACAACTGAGTGTTGCATCACGACAATGCGCCTTGTCACACAGCAATTTCAATAAACGATTTTTTGGCCAGTAAGAACATTCCTGTGGCTTCTAAGCTTCCTTATTCGCCTGACTTGAGTCCTTGTGACTTTTTCCTCTTAGCGAGACTGACAAAATCATCTTAAGGGACGTCATTTTGGGACACTGGAAAACATTCAAACGGCTGTAACCGGCCAGCTGAAGGCTATTCCAGTATCCGAGTTCCAGAATTGGTAGGAGGAGTGGAAGAACCGTCCCCAGCGCTGTATGGCTTCCCAAGGCAGTTACTTTGAAGGAGACAATGTTGAATTGTAATTTTATTCGAATAAAAAATTGACAAAATTCAGTCTCATTACTTAATTAACACACCTCGTAGTTTACTGAACGAAGCCGACGTCAATTGTTCAATTCCACTGAACCAAAATCAACAAAAATTAGATGGCTGTCGCATAGTGAATATAAGATATTTTACAGAACAATGTAGGGAGCTGGTACTACACAATGCAAAATGTACAATGAGCAAAATAAATTTCAAGAAGGAACAGAGAACGGGCATAGATTCCTCCTTTTTGTATTATTGCATCACTTCCCACAAAGCCATGGAATTTTATTAGCATCCTCCAGATACTGTAACTGAAAGTCAATCCGCGTCTCTAGCAAATGTTAACTCTCAAGTTGTAACTTGACAAGAAACTTCAAGTTCTTGTGGCAGACATTACTAGGGAACAACCATAACATGTATTAATTAATTATTACATTTTTTACAATCATTAAGTTAACTTAATTGCAGAATTAACTAAAATAATAATAAAATAACTTACATAAATAATATTGGAAACATGATCATTGTTATAAGTAATTTTAACTATATTCGACTGGTGGACTTACCTTTCCAGTGTGTGCTAGTTGAACACAATAGCTCGTGATTAAGAATTTTTAAATGGCAAAAACTTTTGAAAAACAATTCCTCTCCATGACTACCAGTAGAAATTAGTTCCAGAAGAAAGTCTATGTGTTCTACACTAAAACGTTTTACTTTGATTTACTTTTAAATTATATGTAACTCACAGTATACTGTATTTTCAGTAAATATATTAATCTGTATGGAGCTTCTGTCATGAGCGTTTAGCAAACAGGAAATGTTCTTCATTTTTAAGTAAATTTGTGTCACGGTCACGGTAATCTATTTTTGTGAACTAATCCAATTAAGTTGTCCAAGAAATCAATAAATTCAGGTATATAAAACTTGCGCCAAGCAGATCTTATCCGGCAGTCCTTTGTAAACATGTTTCAAGAGTGTCCTTGAGGCCAAATTCGTAACTACCTACACCAATTACATATATAAAATTACCGACAAGCAGCTCATCTACAAAACAATTCGTGCCTCACAGAAGAGTTATTATCCGGTTGTTTAATAATTCGTTTAACTAGGTTTAGTTCTCTTTCGTCCTTTATGTGATACAATTGCTAACTGGTAAGTTATAGAAGTATTCTATTTACAACACAATTTTTAAATTAAAAATAATGCTTTACAATAATTAATGATTAAATAGCCTAGTCTAGGACCGTATGTCCAAACATTCATTCAGACGTACCAAGTAAATGCTTAACAAGCCACCGAATCCGGGTGGCACATTATATAGGGGCGGCACATAATAGAGGCGGTGCATTATAGGGGCGGCACATTATAGGGAAGGTAATAACTTTAATTATACATATACGAAATTAATTAATCATTTGCAAATAAGTTTTCTTAAAAATACTTATATAGTAGCGTTATAAAGGGGCGATTAGTACTTTTAAATTACATTAAGAAGAAGTATGCTGAAAGGTAGAAGTCGCTGGGGATTAGATTTGAGATGTCTTTACCTGCTTCTTGAAAACCTGCACGTTTACAGTTTATAGATGATGAGTGAAGTTGGACCAAACTATTAGTAACGAATGTTAGCTGTTGACGTAAAGATAGACTGCAAGTGTTAGGGTAGTTGCAGGTAGGCGATCAAGAACGTATTCAGGAAAATTACTTAATGGATAAATAAATATGTTATACAACCAGAAATGCGTAAAATAATACTTCATTTTTAAATTATGTAATATACACATTTGACACGCTTTTCTAATATTATTAAACGAAAATTTGTTTAATTTACTCAGACTCGATGTCATTAAATTCTGAGGTATCAGAGGTATCCTAAATTAATTATTAAAGGTTTGTTTTCATATTTTGGAGCATATTTCTGTTCAACCTTAACGACGTGTTCCACTCAATTTTTCGAGCAATGGTTAACGAAACCATTTTCACTATCAGCATGGATAATTATTATGCGCTTTCCTCCATCTATGACGGTTTTCGTTGAATTATCAGTTCAACCTTTTCTGGTGACGTCACAAATATCATACCATGTTTCATCTAATCAAATTATTGATCGATTTTGCCTACGTTATAAATTAATCATCTTAAGGTATTCGTCCCGTAACCGTACAATGCGATCGCTTTCCATTACGTATTGCCGTTTATTTATAAATTTATATTTAAATCCCATATCTGTTATCAAATACCGTAATGTCCTGGACTTTGGTAAGCCTCTTACGGTGGGAACTAATTTCTTTTAATAACAATTATAAATAGTATCTCTTACGGTTTCCCCGATTCCTACATCAATCCTACAAAATTTCCTAGAAATTCTTTTCTTGCGATGTGTAACACGCCCTTTGTTTATACTTTTTCTCACTATACTGTAGGAGACTTGTGTTAATTCTGCAACACGTTTTATAATGGCATACTGACTGCCAGAGTTCGGATTTAAGTTTTTATAAATGTATAATTATTTGATGGTGTGTTGCACTTAAATGTATAATTTCACTTTCAGTACTACTATTTACAACATGTATATATTCGTCAGTATCACTGCTTGCAATTTCTATAATTGGATTATTATTGTCGCTTTCGAAAGGTCTCGAGAAAGTCATGATGTAACTGCGACTGGTTAAAATTTCGACTGAATTTACCCAGAACAATAACCAAATTAGCATACTTCCGAAAAGCAATGATACATATTGTAAAACAAATTTAACATGATTACCTACATCGTTAGTGGACAATAGCACTTATTATAACGTTAAGATATTTAACAATCTTCAGGGAATAGATTGTAGATCATCCGGTAATTTTAATTTAATCTTACCTGGATACATTTATTATAACATTTTATAATATATATTATAATTATAGCCAGTGTTATGTCCGTTTGATTTTGCCGCTCCATATGAATTAAAGTCTTATATTAATTGCCGCTCTTAAGTCGATTACTGTTTTATTATTTTCAAAGGTTAATATAGAGGAGGTCATTTTTCCAAAACTTCCGAAAGGTAACGCTTGACATGTATGTTTATGCCGACCGAAAACAGTTCTTCGAATTCTTTGTCTGTAGAATGTGCCCGGAGGTTCCACGTGGACTATTTTGTTCTAGAATTCTTGCAACATATTTCGTAATATGATGAATAATTCCAGCTTCTAGATATTGACGTTCGTTTTTTTCGCCAATCGACTTTAGATTTCCTTTCGACCAGGTTACTTGCGAAGACCTCAGCGCCGACAACAAGTACTGCAGGGGTGGCTTGGGATTTCGATGGGTGTCCATCGCGTGAATTCTCGTATCGCTGTTATCACCGTGGGGTGAACAGAACCATCGACAAGTATCGGATTTAAAGAAACACGTTGGATTTAACCCTTGGAAGGCAATTCATTGCGAATTTGCTGATCGCCTTTGGCGAATTAATATCGAATCCCTTTCTTGTTCCTCTGGATGTACCGCTGCTGCGACAAACGCAAAGCGACCTCGGGCCTGAGATTTTTGTCTGCTTGTTAAGAACCTAAGAACACCCTAAATTGTGCCTGCCTTTCTCTCTACTCCCTACCGCAGAAAACTAAGGTCAAATAAATTGTTACTGTGTTGTGAAAACTTATTCCGAGATTCATTTGACTGGTTTAAAGTGCCGAACCCTTTTTTTATGCAACGCAAAACGACCTTTAGCCACCAATTACTATTAGTTATTACTGGTAAAGTGTAAGTAATTTCTGTAAACTCGAACGTCACTGGCTTCGAAGATCTGTGTGTTCAGTAAAGTAAATATCGCAAGCCAGTGGCGGCGAGCTCTTTGTTTGAACGTTCCAACTTCCCTCTGTGTTCAACTACAATTATTACCTTTTTGGTTATTTTTTTGTACTATGTGTGTTACCAATTTCAAGCAATAGAATTATTTTTGTCTTAAAATTCTTTGTGTGTATTGTATTGTGCATGAACTTTGTAAGCTTATATACAGGAGGAGACACAATAATGGTGTGTTCGATTCCCGGAAGCTGCTGGCTTCTCGGCTCTCCTACGAGAGCCTGCATTCAGTTGTAACCTGGAGGGTGGCGCCCATTAATTTCGACTTACCCTGTATACTACTAC
>JABXWE010060187.1:0-13338 GCA_014611495.1 Limonius californicus
TAACTGTTTGTTTTACAAGTGGAGCAGGATGGTACGAAAGTACAATTGGTTCAAGATAGATATAAAGATCTATATATATATATATATATAAGGGTAGTAAAGGTAGTAATAATAAAACGATTACCGTTTTAATACAAACAAATTAATATTTGTATATATTTTAGAACATACGATTTGAAATATATGTTTCTTTGAGCAAATTAAATATTAATAAAGATGTGGTAATATAGGGGGTCTTTCAAGTAAACAAAAGCTCTTAGGTCTGTCCTTGAAAAGTTACACGCTTCCAAAAATGAGAAAAAAAATTAGTTTTTTTTGCTTTCGTGAAATTGTTGAAGAGTTAAATCAAAATAATACGAAGTATTCAAATCTTCCTGGCAAGTGCATTCGCAGAAAAAGATTTAAAAAATAGTTAATTTATAGACACACAGTATCATTTTTAAGAATTTTACATGAAATTATTATTATCAAAACAAAAATAAACAAATACGAATATGTACAAAGATCAAATGAAACAAAACATTACATGCCCCCACCAAATAAAATTAAGCATAAGTTTAAATTAAATGAGTAGTCCTAACATACAAGATTCTATCGTCAACAAAGTACTTCGAGCAATTTCAGTTCAGAGGGCTGTAACTCTGTAATAAATTATTTTTGGGCCTATTTATTCTTGTGTTGATCAGTACTAGACGTTCTCTAAGGAGTGGACACCATATTACTATAAAAAATACATTCTATGAATTTTTGTGGGTTTGTACATCTCTGGCTGTTCCTTGCGGTTTTCTGTGGAGCACCTACTAGGGTAATATATTACTGAATGCTCTCAATATTTTCATATTTTGGTATATAGCCTATACATTATCGTTTTTATTTCTTAATATAACTAACATATTATGACTTTTCTAAATTTAGATGATAAAGAGTGCATTATAAAATGCCCATACAAATAATTTTATCATAATTTTCCCGAATACCAAATAACAAATATAAAAATTTCTGGGGTGTTAGAAATCACAATTAAAGTTTCACAACGAATGACTGCAGTCTAATTCTAATGCCCTCTAATATCTGCTGATATTTGATATTATTTAGTATTTTTATGAACGAGCAAAAAAGGTTGCAGCATTTCGAATTCAGTATAAAGACGAGCGATTTTATAAGAAGGATTTTTTTATGGTTGTTTATACAATTTTTTAAACACCTTTTTGCTCTGTTTGAAAGTTTTTGGTGTAATGCACCGCTGCGTTAATAACATAATCCCTATTCTACAGTTTTTAATACCGCACTTAAAAGCTTATTACATTATTTTCAGAAATTGAATGCCCTTAAAAACAAACAAAATTCTCGTTTAGGAAGGCTCGGAAATAATTCCCTAAAGTATTTTAATCCACGCACAATTTGTATGCAGAGAGAGCTTTGCAATGTTCTGAAAAGTTAGGAGCTTTTTGTTGTTTATGAAAAAGTAGCTTCGTTTTGATCTGCTTTGGTAGGGGATCAAGCTGTCAGGAAGTTGCTGTAGGTGAAAATTAATAATCGCCACCGACTGTACACATTGGAAGCTACTAAACAAATTAATAACGTTTGGAGAATATTTTAGGGTTAACACAGTTGTAATATGTACTTAGAGTTAGTAATATGATTGGCTCTTGAGTATCAATATTATGGGATGCGTAAATTAATGATTGCAATAGAAATTGTGGAGCAATAAAAAACATATCAACAACAGTAAAGTCGTGTATCTTTGAATTATATTATTTGCAGAGCTATTCTGTTTATATGGTACTCGAAATAACTTTGTAGATTGGAATACTCAGTCTGCCCACGTTTATATTATTCTGCAAATTAATACTGACAGAAATACAGAACACGTATTTCTTTATTGCCTCCTAGGCTTTCCGTACCTCTAACAACTGCGTGTTCTCCAGAACTTTTAATTCGTAAAACCACAAAAGTTTACTTACCCCGTATTAACAGTCGCGACTGCCATAATTATCGCCCAAACGGCTGTCATTAAAACGGGAGCGCCCCATCCCATCCAAAAATAAAGTTTCATGTAGGAGTATTCCTGAAAGACGGTGACGGTGATGACGTTGTGCAGATACAAACCCTCGATGAACATCCACATAAACATCGCCGTTTTCGCATATTCCAGTAACACGTAGCAAGCCTCGCATAGGTATTGCTAGAAAATGATAACCAAAATTATTCCAACTAAAAATTCTGAAAACGTAGTATGGAAACATATCAAATGAAATTTAACATTTAGACCTTGACATTTATCCTGTGTTTTTCTTTTAATAATGAAGTTTTCTGCTGCTGTGTGGTATCGTATTTTTCTGAGATACGTAAATAAAAGGAAAACATCTCAGCTAATTATTGCGTTTGTTGCAATGTGGGTCACCAGTGACCTACAATCTTACTGATACGGCTGAGGTTTCTTTCCTGGTTCTCTTCCGTTTTTATCATATTTGAAATATAGATTTTTCTTTGAATAATTACAATTCTAAGAAAACTTGCTAGGGGTACAAATATTAAGAAAATAATGTATAAAACGACGCGTCAACCAGTAGGTAAATTTTGTACATATTGTAGTAAAATAACAAATCAATTCTTGATAATTCCTTTAAATAATTTAAAGTACCTACTGCTTACTGTTCCGTAATTGAATATGTGTATTATATTATATAGGATAGCTTACCGAAAACGAAACGAAACAGGTGTGTTTTCTTGGAAAAATACCCAAACACGCCAAAATAATTTGCCAGAGGGACATGTAATGTGGCTATTTCCGTTCCCTACTTTCAACCCCCAAGTTGGGGTGACTTCGCCCTAAACATTTTATATGGGAAAGATCATCAAAAGACACACATTCAAAAGCTCGATGAATTTGCTTTACGCTGTGTTCTATTTTTAGATTCCGAGCATTAGTTCTCGAGGAAATGCAGCCCAAAGTTTTGAGCATTTATGAAATGATTAGACAGCATTAGTTGACGATACGTTGACGTAAACATTTGAATGTTTTTCCACCGTTTCACGACGTATTTCGTAGTTGTCGTTCTTTTCCTTGAACCTTTAAAATGGTTGACTCGATTTCGGAAAGAGTTGAAATAATTGTGTTTTTCTTTGGAAACAACCAATGTGCTAGTGGCTCCGCTGGAAGCGCCGAATTGCTCAACCAGCAATATGCAGATAAGCAAGTGAATCGCACTTAGTGAGGGAAGTGCTAATTCGGTAAGATATGAAACGGTGACAGTCGCGGTTCTTCTGGGCCATGTTGTTGCTGATCCTACGTTGAGTACAAGGCAAATGGCTATTGCATCAGGTATTAATCGAACCATTCAACGAATTTTGAAACACTAGAAGTTCTATTCCTACACGATTCATTTGCTACAAGACCTGAATGAAGACAACTCGAACGCCGTTTGCATTTTTGAGCAATAAGTTACCCTTTTAATGTCTCTTTTTCCGACGAATGCAGTTTTCCGTAAATGGTACAGTCAATCGCCAGATTGTAGCTATTGGTCAGATTCTAATCCGAAGATATTTCACGAAACACATACTCAACAAACCGAAAAATTAAATGTTTGCGCTGGGATTTTTGGTGCTTTTTCTTACCTGATAGGTAATTTGACTGGACAGATGTACTTGTAATTGTGTGAAGACAATAATGATTCATGTTAACCGATATTATAGAGAATGACGATCATTACCTCGAAGCCCGTTTGATATTTCAACCCCCACATGATGCACTGGTTGTTCGACAGTATTTGAATCGAAGCCATCTGGTCGATGGATTGGAAAAAGAGACGCTATTGAATCGCCAGATGTATTTCTAATTTTTTTGATCGGGTCATTTAAACAGTAAAATTTACGCAACTCAATCTGATTCTCTACAAGAGTTACGACAACGTACAATCAACAAATGCCGTTTAATCATTCCACAAAAGCTTCAGAATGTGCGACGACATTTTGCACAGAATCTTTTATTATTGTATAGGCGCTGGTAGTGCTCATTTACCTTGAAACTGTGTACTGCATTTCCGAGAGAACTATTGCTCAGAATCCGAAAATAAAAACACTACTGTAAAACAAATATATCGAGCTTTCGAATGGTATGTCTTTTGATACTCCTTGCCATTTAAAATTTTTAGGGTGGAAATCGCCCCCATTTTGGAGTAGGTGAATTTGGGGTGTTCGGGCGTTTTTCGAAGAACTGAGGTTTAGTGTCACAAAACACTTGTTTTGTTTTCGGTGGGCCACCCTGTATATCTGCGGTCACCCAATTTTTGAAGAAAAAGTTAAAATATCATCGTGTTCACAGTTTAGTAAACTTCTAACTTATTACAGAAGCTTTAACTATTACAAAAACAAAGGATGCTCCAATAAAGCATATTTTTTCACATGCTACTCTTTTGGTTTTCTGGTGATACTTTTCTTCACTGAAGCGTTGCGTAGAGCAGGAAAAGTTATTTAAAATAATACAACTATATTTTTGAGTAGGTTTAATCTGAAAGAAATATTTAATGTGGAATAAATAAAACGCTTGACGATAATAACCTGTTTAATATTTTTCTTTTCCATTGAAATCAGCATTTCGTGATTTCTTTGATAGGATTTTTTTAAAATAATGTTGATAGGGTAAGAGAATTTCAAAACATTTTATAATAATGTTTATTACAACAAGGTAACAAAACCTTTCGTTGTTTGTGAATCACGTTTTGAACCATTTTAGATGCATTAACGGCCGACAGAGACCTTGAAGTAAAGTCAAAGTGAGAATTAAATATCTTCTTTTGTACTTCTGTGTATAAGCCAATGGCCTGTTAATTACCTACAATGGAGTAAGTTCTATGGGTCCTCTTTGCACGTATGCCGGACAGGAGACTAGCCTAACCCGTCGAACGGAGAAGAAAAGTTCCACTACATGGTTTACGATTGTAAAAGATGTTCGTATGACAACCGGGACCGACGGTTTTACGTATCCACCGAAGCACGACCGGTTGCCACTGTATTGGTTCACCCATCCGAGTATTGACCAACGCGGATTGTGCTGGACTACGAATACCGTTTGACCGGCGTCCGCAGTGGTCTGCTACGCAAGCGGCAATTAATAATAATTAAATAATATTTTTCAAAATTTATAATAAGTTTCATTTCAAGAGGACAGAAAATGACTCTAAGATAGGAGTCTCTCCCAACTGTATAGCAAAAAGCTCTAGGTAATGAAAACGTATATTTTACAAAATGTACGGTTAATTAATTCTTGGCTGTACGATACAATTAAAAACTTAATAGCGCTTGCTTTTGGAACAATAACATCTTTAACAAGTCGCAATTTGAAGTAATAATATTTCCCCGCAGCTAATCAAAGATGGGCAATTTACGTTCCATAGTCGATCGCGATTAAGTTTTCTTGGTCACACCCTGTAATTGTATTTGTGTTTAATAATTTTAACTGGAAAACCTAAATAATAATAATTATTAAACCCATACCACGAGAACAAAAAGACATGTTTAAATACGATTAGAAAAAGAGATTAATTAAACTTTTGTTATGCATTTAAGTTACAAGCTTTCGTTCCGGATTTTAAACTAATTTTGTCTTTCCATAATTATAACTTATTGTTGGTCATTCCACACTCTCCTGACTCGTGAAGTTTGGCAATTTAATTTCCGGATTGACGCTTTAGCACTGGCGTAACGTGCAATTAAACTAAAACTATAACAGCATTTTAAAATATTTTAATTTTACCAATAGAGGGTGCTCAATTGGAGATCGACCAGCTGTTAATTCTGCACAGGGCGCTAACGATTATATCGTGTTTCTGTCAGTCATCATGGAGCGGAGTGAATATTGAATTTTGCTGTAAATTAAAACAAACTCCAACAGAACCTGATTGAATGTTGAATACTGTGCACAGTGACAATACATTAAGTCATACTAATGTGTATGAGTGGTTTAAACGTTTCAGTTAAAATGCAATTCCTCCGCACAGTCTATTATAGATGACCACAAACAGAGAAGAGTTGCATCGACAATGCAATTTTTATTTTGGAAAATCATAACCAAGACCCAGAAAGTTTCGTTTGAAAAAATCCAGAATCAAAACCATGCTGATTACCTTTTCCGATAAATAAGGCGTGATTCATTAAAAATTTGTGTCTGAAGGACAAACAGTATATAGGGCATCATATTTTGAAGAGCTGAAATGATTATTGTAGCTGATTTTTAGGATACGACAGCAATTTCGTGAAAAGGGTAATTGCTTCTTGTTGCGTGGCAATGCACCTGCCCATGCTGCACTAGTTGTGAAGTCATTCTTTATGAAATATGGTGTTTTTGAGATCAACGACCCACCCTATTCACCTGATTTGGCACCAGTACACTTTTATTTCTTTCCAAAAGTGAAAACTGCTCTCTAATGAATACGATTTCTGGACAAGTCAGAAGATATTAAGGAAAATGTAACGGAGGAATTGAAAGTAGTTTCTACAGATGTTTTGTCGATTGTTTTCAAAAACTTGTATAGTGTTTCAGTAAGAGCATTAAAGTAAACTTAAAATAAATATCAGATATTTGAATTAAATTGTGTTTCTTTTTATTCTGCCTGTCCAAGAATTAAATTGCCAATCAGCGTGTATATTATAAATGTATTTCTCCAATTCCTGTAGGAGATCTATAATATGCAATTGACATTTTTCTGTAAGATTTATATTGTTGCAATTACATGCAATATTATATTAACTACTTTTAAGCTTTAACATATTTATTCAGCACAAATTTTCTGTTTTACTAAACTAATGTCAATTACATAGACTTCTAAAATGGAATTTTCTACATCCCGTATTGAATAAAACAATTGAAGCGAAAGAATAGTTCATTCGAACCAAATTCGCAATCTCCAAGCTAGTATTTACTGGTCTCCGCAGCGAATGCTGCACAAGTTCACATAGATTATTAACTAAAGCCTTAGTTTAACATTGTAATTGTCGAAGCTTTTATTTCCTGTAAAGTCAAAGGTATAAAATATTGATTCTAGGCAGATATATTAGTTTCATTTCTACTTAGTTATAACATCGAGACAACAAAGAAATTGTATTGTAATAATTTTCCGCTATATGGGAAAAATAAAGGCCTCCTTAGAAAATAACAGCAAAAGTGCGCTCTTACGATAAGTAACTGCTTTTTTTATTTTATTATTGCAGCATAATGAGGAGCTCTTTCATATTTGGTTTCTTTGGGTTATGCGCTTTTCTGTAGTACAACAGAATATTTAAATTTTTTGCGCCACGTTTAACAAACATGAATAGTTTTATAAAGAAAATGAAGAGAAAATAACTTCCATAAATATTCCTTTACCCACGAAAGCTAGAAATTTCCGTAAGAAATAAAAAAGAAATTGAAAGTATCAGAATACTTACCGTGTTTTCTATTAATTTGTTGTCGAAACTCTGATCAATATAGATAATAAGACGTACTATCACTTGTAGTACGGTGGCTATAAATAAATTCTTGTGAATTTTTGTGCGATTATTCCTTAGAACTCTAAAAAGAGAATAGAAAATGTACAAACAATAACAATCACACGAAGCGCTGGCAGGCAGAATATAAAAATTCCAAGGGAAAACCTAATAAAAATCAAGTTCGTTTAAGGCTTACATAAGTTTTAAACTAATTTTGCCGAACTTACCTATAGCGGCAGAATAAAATAAGGGAGAGTAGAAGGGAAATCAGTGACACTCCAAGTCCAATCATCTCTATAAGTCGTGTTCGATAAGCTATCTAAAAGTTAATAGGTATCAGAGCTCAACAAACATGTAAATTTCTGTAATTACCTCCATGCATTTATTAAAATCCATATCCCTGCACATGTTTATGAGGTCCCGCAAGCGGGGCAGAAAGCAGTTATCATAGTATGTATAGCCCTTTTCTTTCATGTGCGTTTTATTGTTGTAATCCCAGCGACCATCTGCTCCGCATATTCTGTAAGCGAATTCTGTAATACAAATGGGGCCTAATCAAATAATCATAATATTGTAATTCGGAATTAATTCATAATTAGAACAAAGCGGGATAAATGTATACAGAGTGTATCGCAAACGGCACAAAAATGATGCTACTCCAAAAATTGAACAATAAAGTCTAATATCACTTTGTCCGGAAATGTGTAGGTTTTGAACTATTAGTATTTAAAAATTATTAAATTTTGTAATGTTGCATGCTTCTACTGTTTTCTGTTTTAAACAGCAACGCAGTAAGGCATTATGAACAAGTTTCTTAGGTAAAAACATAAGTAAACCCGATTTTAAACGTCAATCACAAATGTTGTGTTATTAATTATTTAATAAATAAATCTGCAAACATTATATTACTAATGATTATTCTTGTTTCTACATGAATACCATCATTCTCAGAACACTCTGTAGCGCAGCGAGTAATCCTTGCTGTCAAGTGTTGAAGAATATTTTTTTCGGTTACAATTAACACAGCGCTTGATTATTTCCTGTTCATTTATAAATGGCGTCCGATAAACCATGTCATTGAGGAATCCCCAAAGAAACTAGTTTAATGGATTTAAGTTGGGCGATCTAGCAGGCCGTGCGACCAATCTATCTCTTTGGTAAATTGTGAATTAAAAAACTGACGAAAGTTGTTGCATTTAAATGACTTGGAAGAATAATGATTTTTTTATTACTATGATGTGCTATATCGCAACTAACCTAAAAGACTAACCAGCAATTTTTTTGACATAAATTAACTAAACGGTTATGTTAAAAATTCACCGATTGGTGTCTTCTCAGTTCTATCTTGCCACACTGTTTTCGTGTGTTACCGCTTCAGTTTTGCTCTGTTCATTTCACTGACACTTTCACATCTTTTTACAGTAGCTCAAATGGTTTGGCCCTCTTGAGCCTTCTCCCTAAATATGTATAGATGAGGAGTTATTACATCGGTATTCAAACGGTCATAAACCTGTTCTCATTCTTCTGGATAATTTTTTTATTTCTTCTGATACGGTTTTAACCCTAGATCACTGTTCCTAACTTACCAGAGTTCACCTTCAATATTCCTCAACACTTTGTTGCGTAAATTTTTAATTTGGTTAATGTTAGTTTTGCTGGCGCAGTCCTAAAGTTAACAACCATATTTTCATAAAGGTTTTATAACTTGATTGTAGAGAATTAACTTGTTATGTATTGAGAGTTGGGAGTTTCTTCCCAGTGAACCTTGTTATGTTCATTTGGTTTTGCCACTTCATTTGAATTAAAGTCATACTTTAATTGCCGCTCCACAGGAATCAAAATTCTATTTTAATTGCAATTCTTAAGTCGATCCCTATATTATTTTTTCAAAGATTGAGTTCTGGAGGCCACTTTCGTAAAGCCTTTGAAAGTTCCCTTTGTAGGCTACATTTGCCGATCAGAGACAATTCTCGAAAATGTCAATTCTCGGAAGTCGCACGTGTTATTTTCGTTCCAGAATTATTTCACCATATTTCGCAATGTGGTGTAATCTTTTGGGGGAATGAAGGTTCGCGTTGCATTTAGCTAGTCAGTCGGTCTTCCACCTACGCGTCTCCGGTCTACCAATTCCATCTGCGGGGACTGTTAATAAATCAAGTACTGCAGGGGCGGCTTATGTTTTCGATGGGTATCCATCGCGTGTAGTTTCGTATCGCTGTTATCACCGTGGAGTGAACAGAATATCGACAAGTGTCGGATTTAAAAGAAACACGCTGGAATTTTAAACCCTTGAAAGGCAATTCATTGTGAATTTGCCTATCGCCTTTGGCGGATTATTATCGAGCCCATTTGTTGTTCCTGTACATGTGCCGTAGCTGCGACCAACTACGAGGGTTGTGCAGCAATGATTTCGTTCCAACGTCTCCCGAGGAACGTCGCCTAATTCTTCCCGGACGTGAAAATACCCCCAGACTATACCTGTATCTGGAGAACACCTCAAAAGTGTGCCTGCCTCTCTCTCTACTCCATTCACCGGAAGTCAAGGTAAAGGAACTATTTTTTTGTGTTGTGGGAAAACCTTTTACGCGTTAACTAGAAAAATTTTAAGTAATTGAACCTTTCTTTGTTAATGCGACAAGATGCGGCTTTCAGGCGTCGATTGTTGTTTATTTTCTTGTACTACTAATTGTAAAATTATATATATTGTGTTGTTCTTGTAAACTCCGACGCCACTGGCACGTAGATTTGTTGAAAGATTTAAATATCGTACGCCAAGGCGGGCGAGTTTCTCTTGAACGTTCAAATTAACAGTTTGTACTGAAGTGTAAAATCACCATTTGCCGTCTTTGTTGTATTGTGCCATTTCCAATAATTTAATTATACATATGTGTTTTAAAATTTACTGCCTCTTTTATTGTATTTTGTATTTGTGTGTGCTTTCTAAACAGGAGGGAGGCACAATAAAGGTGAGTTCGATTCGCGTAAGCTGCTGGCTTCTCGGCCTTCCACGAGAACCTGCAATCAGCTGTGATTTGGAAGGTGGCGCCCGTTAATTTGGGCATCCCCTGTAAACAACTAGAAAGATTTCCCCCCGTAAGCGATTTCCGTGAGCCCCCCTACTCCTCTGCCGCAGGCCTTGTCTACCTATCCGGTTGCGGGTCGACGAAAAAGCTCGTTTGGCTCTACAATTGAATGTTGGTTTCGAAATCCAAACTGATATGTTGGTATCAGTTCTTTTTTTTTTCTGTTATTGGTTTTAGCCTATAGAGTAATAGTTTTTTAAATAGCTTTGACATTATCGATAAAAGGGAGATAGGTCGATGTAATGTTGTTTCATTCTGCGGTTTTCCTGGAATCTGTATCATTATTACTTTTGCTATATACCATATACTCAGTATACATTTTAGTCGAAATCCTGCATTTATTATATTAGTTAGTTTTACTATTCCTTTTCTAGGTAGGTGTTTCAATACTCTCCCTGTTATTAAATCAAATCCCGGAGCTTTTTTCGAATTTATGTTTTCTTTAATTTGTTTTGCCACTTCTCGTGGAGTAACCAATTTGGTTTCTTCCTCCTCTCTTCCATCTTCCGCATACAGTGCTTCATTTTGTAATTGTTGTTCATTCGATTGGAATGCCTTATGGAGATGATTGGCGCAGGTATCTGCCTTCTGCTTGTTGTTTCTTACTCAACCGTTTTCAGTTCTTAGTGGTGGCGCCCGTGTTATCGATCTTTAGATTATTTTGGTTTCTTTCCATAAGGAATAGTCACTATCTTTGTTGTTTGTTAGATTTTTAAGGTAGGTGTTCAGATATTCGTTTTTATTTCTTGTATTTCTCTCCTCAGCTGTTGTGTGAAATGATTAAGTTTGATTTACTACTTTACACATATTGAAAAATCTTCCGGAAATAATCCTTGCACTGTTTTAATATGTTGCGGATATAAATTATCTTCTTGGGCTATCCTACGTACAGTACCATGGTTTACACTAAATTGTCGTGCAGTACTTCGAGTTCGTTCTCGAATTGCAATATTCTTACACCTTGCAGACGACCACGATCTACTGTTGCAACATACCCAGTTTCTCTTGGCTTACAAGTATGCCACTGCATCGATGCTACTTTGGCATTCGCCCAAAATTAAGATCTACCCTCATACTCGTTCAGAATATATTCCATGATATCAGCAATAACAGAACAGTACAAACAACGTACGACCTACAATAAGAACAGTAGCAATGGTAATGATTTGAAAATCGTAATTAAGTAGATATTTAACAAAAAGAAAATATACTTTAGCATTAATTGAAATATTATTTGCATTCTACGTAGTGTACAATTATTGTATAATCACGCTTCCCTTCTATTATTTATTATAGTCACAACATGTTTTAACACTTTGTTTTCTCCGGCCACAGCACTTTGTAGATACGTAAATTCGCTATGAATCAGCGCAACAGGGGGGATTACCGTGTGGTTTCCGTTTTCGTTTTAACTGATTAAATTGGCCGCTCTTGTTTTTCCTTAAATTTACTAGGAAGCTTCCTTTCCCAGTACCCGTATTCGGCCGTTATCGTTATCGTTATCGTTATCGTCATCGTTTGTATCGTCTAATCCGTCTAGCCTACCGCTTCTGATGTTCTTATCGCCCAGTCCTATCCGTATGCTTTTCGTTGTTCTAATTTTACAAATGGTAATTCTTGACGTATCCCTCAAGCTTCTATTATCATTGAAATTACAATTGTTATCCCGAGCTCACCTTCATCATACGCATGTGAATAAGGACTTTCTGCACCATGGCTAGCTTTGTCTTTGGGGGCATCGAATCGTAAACAGGTATATCTGGAAACTGTCTCTGACTTAGACGTTGACATTTTGATGAATTAATTATTTATTATCTGTATGTATAATTGATAGAGTACGTAGTGTTACATTTTCCTTTCCTATTGTAAATTAGGGCATTTACAATTAAATAAGCAACCTTTGGTTGCCGTTTATTAATTTAACCAAAATAACAAAATTATATGATATTGCGTTAACGGATTCAGTTGTAACTGGCTACGTAGATACGTTCGTTTTAATCTTTACCGTAAATAACGTATCCAGTGGCGGCTGAGGCGACAGATTCAAACATGTCGGGAGCTTTTTTTTTTTTTGTTTATAGTCATAGGTTATTTGGATCAGGACCGACTCTGGTCTTAATTTAGGACGTTCATAATTATTGTTTTGGTATGTATATTACTTACTACTTCTTGATTTTGTTCAACATATTATATACTTATATCAATCGTGAGCAACCTAAAACTTGTTGATTTATTTACCTTCTTTCTTTGTGTATGTTTTTTACCAGCTTGGGCACAAAGAGGAAGCTTCATAGGGTAGGTCCGGTTCATACTGCCGAAAATCATATTTAGTTTGAAGTGGGATGAAAACTTACGCTCTATTTTTATTTTGGTACGTAACAACTACTTCCTCGCTCTAAATCTATTCCTTATATTTTATGTTTTATTGCCTATTTCCACAAGTACGCTGTTTAAAACAACTGTATAACATATTTTGTTTACAACACTTAAAAAATGTTGTTCCCCTCAAATTTTCACATTTTTTTAAGTTTCATTTCTGTGGTAGTTTGAAAACTAGCTCTTCGTTCCAATCCTTGTACACTATAAGCACAGCCTTCTACATTTGCTGCAGTTCTTCCTCTTCTCTAGAGGGGGAGAGGGAAAGAGAGAGGGAGAGGAAGAGGAAGAGGGAGAGGGAGAGGGAAAGCGAAAGGGAGAGGGAGATGGAGTGGGAGAGGGAGAGGAAGAGGAAAAGGGGGAGGGAGAGGTAGAGGGAGAGGTAGAGGGAGAGGGTGAGGGAGAGAGAAAG
>JABXWE010060189.1:0-36797 GCA_014611495.1 Limonius californicus
AAATCTCTATCAACGTGCCTTATCTATAAATAATCTTGCATTGAGAAAAGACCTAGCAAGCATTATTTGATCATTGCCTGAGCCGCGAATTTGTTTTTCTCCACCTCGGTATGTAATGTAAATTAATGAAATTTACTTTATTTGTATAAATGTCAATCAGAAAATAAAATAATAAATTGCAATTGTAATAAATATGTATACAGGAATAATTTCTTAACATTGGTAATCTTTATCTCTTAAGTTAATTCTGTTTAATCTCTCTAATGGAGACTATTTATTCCTTGCCTCACTTAAAAGCTTTATGCCTTACTTATACTTTACTCTTAAACTCAACTGTGTTATGCAATTGATAGAACTATTTATTGGTGCACATAAAAATCTATATATTATACTCATATACATTACTATAATAAACTTTTCAAAAAAAATTCTTTTGCATTAAGTAAGAAAAATTAGGATTTTTCAAACAAGGTATTCACTTATCTTTAGCAATTGTAAAAGGTTGATTTTCAGTTTTGCTTTTTATTCCGTCTTTTTTTCTTTTGGTTTTTTTTTGTCTTTTTTTCCATGGCCTTTTATTCCTATTACTAATTGCAATATACTTCTTAAATAAATTGGTATAATTTTTGAAAGTGAATATATTTTTTGAAAACGGCTGGTCAGATTTTGATGAAATTTTAAATTACAATTTTGAAACCGGGATGTTATAGAAGGCCCTAATAAAAACTGAATGATTTTTTGCCGAACTTTCTAGCTTCAAAATTAAGGCCGCTACGATTTTTTGATGATTGCGACTTTAACGCCCAAATACTCACAAACCGTTAATCCGATTTACTACAAAATTGTTTTTTACTTTTTAAAGTAGGTTGCCTGCGGGGCCTTATAAGAATGTTTATAAATTTTGAGTTTAGTGCCCCGTTATTCAAAAACGGGTATCAGATTTTTATGAAAATTCATATGTAAGGCCGTATGTAGAGTCTAACACAACGGTAACTTTTGAAAAAAATCCGAATAGGGAAAAAAAATTGGACATGATTTGTGGGACAGTTTAAAGTATGGGAAAGTCCAGGCGAAGTGTTTTGCTAATTTTGATTTAATGACGTTTTATAAAGATGTTCAGATTCACGTATTCTAAAAGACGACATGATGCAGGTGCCTATATTGGAAAACGTGCGTGTGATAATTGTTATAAATAAAATCACTTTCATCTTCTTCGCAATTAGAACTTAACACGAATGTTTTTAATTTGGGCAAAACAAGTGTCTAAATCTCATGGATTTGGAAGTAGAGTTATGATTAAAACCCCTCTTATTCCGTATTACTAATAAAAAAATTTCTAAGGCGTCCCGATTTAAATAATTTTTAAATTATTATAAAGTAAATTAAAAGTTGACCTTGCCGACTGCATTAATCCAAAAAAACATGGAGGTACTTCATACCTACCAACACTTTAGCATCATTTACAATGTGTAATATCATGTCTGATGTAAACAAAACCTTTTTACCTGAAATGGAATGCTTTGGGGAATTTGAAATCTTTATCTACGTGCCTTATCTATAAGCTTTAATTTTGCAGTGAGAAAAGACGTGCCTAGGTACCTGAGTTCTCACTCAGTTCATAATGTTGACAGGACGTAGCGCGCTGATTGTTACGACATTGTGACCGACGGTGGCGCCGTTGTTAGAACAGGTCCCACACTAACCCATAAAATGAATACATTGGCCAGACGTCTAGGTATTTATTAGCCTATGGTACTACGCATTAAAAACCGATTTTTTAAAATATTTTACATTTGTAGCATGAAAATGTAACTTGTCATATTCAGTTACTAAAGTTACTAAATAATTGTAACGTGTTATAGTTACAATTACTGAAAACACAAAAGTAATTACATTACTATTAAGTTACTGAAAAGTAACTAGTTACTAGTAACGAGTTACTTTTACTTAGTTACTACCCAACACTGGATATTCTACTATTTCTTTCACAATTTGTCTCCATTTAACCTCTCCTGTAGCCAAGCAACGATCTGGATGGGTCTTGTTAGAATATTAAGATAATATTAGAATTTTTGAAAAAACTTCTATTTATATCTCGTTATACCTGTTCAACTTCTATTTGGGTATTAGGAAAGGAGATTCTTATGAAGTTCTGCAACATTTTGCACTGGTACGATACGTAGGCCATTAGACCTCCAATAAAAAGGGTCACCGTTATCATTCCTGCACAAATAATTGGAATGATCGTCACCTGGTATAAAAAAGCCAGCTCAAAATTAGGACTGTAACTTATATTGAAAACGGTAAAGATTCCATAAGGGAGCTCCCAGTGTTGAGAATCGGTGTTTGACATTCTTGGAATTAGGGATTCCAGAATAGCACAGCTCATGTTTAAAACGAATACTAATCCAAAGAATATTGCCTAAAAATTAGTAAAAATGGTATCAAACAAGACGACAGCGAAAGTTTATTAAAAATATTGTAGGGTACATTAAAATACGTAGTAGAGGCGGCATCGTGTGCATGTAGTCATGTGACCAGTTGGCATTTTGGCATGTGAGTCCGTTAGTTAAACGCACCCTATGTTGATTGTTTGAAGTAATACAGCCGATTTATGTATGTACGTGATACCGAATAGATAGAAGAAAACCATGAGCAAGATGCAAACAACCCATCACCATACGGAAAGAGTAGTTCTAAATATCACATTCGAACACAAAAAATCTATAGGATGGATTAGCGAAAGTACTAAAAATGGAAAACATCAAAATCACAATATCACTGAAAGCGAAATGGCGATCTGTAGAACATATTAAAACAATAATAAACAACACGAAATGAACAAGGAAAACGACCGAATTGAAACTATGGGGAGAAATGCGAAATGGAAAACACACGATTGAAATTTCAGAAACAGCGAGAGATACAATTTTGGTAAAATAACAAACAGATATATATTTTTCAGTCTATAGATGGTTCTATTTTTACGAAACACAACGGACAGTGTACTTGTTATACTTATAAGTTAGAAATTCGAGGTTAGACGGTCAATTCTCCATTGATCGATAACAAAACACAATTGTCGTTTGATTAGTTTCGGGCTACAAATAGTTTTATCTAATACCTACCCAGTGAAAGGAAGAATTACTTAATTTTCAAGTGCCAATGCTATTTACAGTTGCCTATAGATAAGCTAAGTTTCTAATGACTAGTACAAAATTAGTAACAGTAGTTACCCTATACTCATATAAAAATAATAAATTAGGCATACTCTTGTATAGCTATATAAACGCCTGGACGAAATTAACGCACCAGCTTATTAAACTTATATAATTACAATATTATAATTAAAATTATAATGAAAATTACATGAAAGCTTAGAAATTAGATTTGTGTAATCGTTTGCGAAAGAAATCAGCGAAACATGACCTTACATTTTATATTTAAGAACTTTTTTGCAGAAAACGCGTGAAACGTGAAAACAAAAATAATAGAAACTAATAGAATTAAACTAGAACATTGTGGTTGGCAGGTAGGGGTATACGACTTCGAACCTTTTTTAAAGAACGTCCCATAGATGTTCTATGGCATTTAAATCAGGACTATTGGGTGGCCAATACATTAATGGAATGTCAACAGTATTCAAGTAGTTGATAACTTGTCTAGCCACGTGGGGACGAGCATTATCCTGCATAAATAAAAAATTGGGTCCCACAAGAGGAGCAAATGGCATTACTTTTTCACCTACAATGTTTTCCAGATAATAACCCGCATTAATGGACCTTGCACGTATAGGGGCCAACTCTGTGCGACCATTGAGGCAGAGTCCCCTTCAAAACATTGCAGAGCCACTACCAAACGGGACCCTTGGAGAGGTATTGCAACTTGCAAATCTCTCTCCTCGTCTCCTCCAGACACGTTCACGTCCATCCGGAGATATGAGGCTAACCCTTGTTTCATCTGAGAATAAAACCTTCTTCCAATCATTAACAGTCCAGTGTTGATGATTTCTGGCAAAACGTAATCCTTGAATTTTGTGCTCTCTGGTGAGTAAAGGTTTCTTTGCCGGTCTTCTGCTGTTTAATCCAGCTTCATTTAAATGTCTTCTGACTGTTCGAGACGATATCACAAGATTGCGAACAGCCACAAGCTCATTTTTTAGCACAGTACTAGTGATTCTCATGTTTCTTAGAACGGATTGCCTAAGAAAACCCTCATTCCTTCGATGAGTACGTCGTGTTCGCCCTTGCCCTGACCTTCGAATGTGAGATCCTGTCTCGTTTAATAGTATAACCATGCGACTTATGCTGGAATGATTTCTTTCTATCACATTAGCAACATAACTCATCGAGTCTCCCTCATCCAGCTCCTCTACTGATACATTTTTGGACGATTCATTTTTCAAGTTTAACACACTCGTATCTGATACAATCGATAACAAAAAAAAAGTTGATGGCTGAAGATAATTTGTCTTAATAAACAGTTTCCGAACAGATTTTAAATTAATTTTTGGTAAAAGTGACTTTAACTAACGATAGTCATCTTAAAACAAAACATTTCTTGATAGCATTTCTTTGAAATGTGAGAGGAGGTCCAAAGGATACTTGCAAGACAGTTAGTAAACTAAACATTTCCAATATCCCTGAAAAAAGAAAATATAATAGTAGTGCGTTAATTTTGTCCAGGATTTTATAATGCTGCTAATAGATATAACTACAGTCCGTCTCACAGGGTTACCTGGTTACCAGATTAAAGCAAAACTGTACGAACTTAAACATCGACCTGTCCGTTCGCGGATAATTTTTACTTAAAATGCATGCTGCTCAGTGCCGTAGATATTGCTGAGTTTCTGAATCAACCCTGTGGATTCCAGTCCCATCCCGCTTACCGTGGATCAGCGCACGTAGTGCTATATACGAGTATAACATGCCACACCTTTTAAGCCCTCCCGCGACAACTATGCTACCGAGGCACCCCCGTTATCACGGAAATAATTAAAATTTGGACACAACGGGAGTCGAACTCGGGTCGACCAATTGCGGAGTGAATTCTCTATCCAATACATTTAAGCTAAAATTGTTTGTTCGGTTTGTATGTGTGATCCACCAACGATTCCCTAATTACGTTATTCACGATACGCATCGCATTACCAATTCAATAATGCTGTTCGGATGATCATTTGTAGAAGTATAAACATTCCATGGAGTTAATAATATTTATTGGCTTTTAGCAACTACTTGGTGCTGTATAATCTACAAACAAATTTTTGTTTGTCATTGTGTCAAATTGTAAATTAAATTATGAAGATCTTGGAACGAAGCATTATCAGCTGTTGCGCCTGAAATGTGGAAAAACCCCGTTGAACATGCTGCAAAATTAATTCAAGAGTGGTGGGCACGTGAACGTGTGATTGAAGAAATAAATCTAATTGTAATTACTTTAAATTTGGGTTCAAACTTCGCTTATTATGATATACATATAACTGTTTATTAATCAGATTTATTAAAAATTTCTTATTGTAAAGAAAAAAATTATTATCTTATATATATTATCTTATCTTTTTTATCTATTACATAATATACAAGTTGCAACATTTGTATACTACTATTATTATTATCATTCGATATTACAGGTTGTAAAGACCACAATGAATTACGTGGTCAAAATGTATACCGCTGAAATTTACAAATGTTCTGGTGTATACTAGACACCCCAATAGTCGCCTGTCTCGCTTCTATGCAATACTTAAAAACCAAGTAAATATTAACAGTATTAATATTTTACATCCTGTGTTAAGATACGCTGGGACTAATAAGTGCGTGTGAAATAGAACCAGTACTTGAATGTCGAAGAAATTTATATACTCTTACTCGGTAGCTAGGTAATCCTGTGAGGCAGAGTATAGTCATATAACGTAAGTCAGCATAGGCCAAAATGAACTAAAAACTATTTTATTCAACTGACTTTTATATAATTTCAGATAGAAGTACTTTGACAGCCACGTAATAACTTAACTATTTGCTTATTCTAAGTTGTCATGTTTGATATACAGGGTTAATCATTCTTGCAGAATTTTTTGTTAATGCACTAGAGATATAATGTCATATTACCAAAAAATGGCAGCGTGGCAATAAAGGTCAGCACAAAATTGATAATTGTCTTTTTTAATGTTTTTTGGAAAACCCTATTTTTTATAAAGATACTTCCTAATGTATTTTTTTTGCTTTTATCGATTTCTGTTTCATGATTAGCATATTTCAATGACAATTCCATCCCCTCCCTTATTTTGATAGACCGCGTCACACGTTAAATGGTCATATATTAAAATTAGTAACACTCATAAAAAAAAGTTTAAGAAAATACACATGAAGTTAAAAAAAATCAGAACCTAATTTTAAAGTAAATAATAACGTACCACATCTGTTTAGATTTATATTCTCTGCGTTTTTAGTTAATTTCAGCTCAGCAAGTCTGTTTCCACTAAATGAAGACCCTGATATGTTCCACCCAAGCGTTTGGCTCCAACAGGAGCGGTTTCTTGACGATATGTTCCCCGATAGACGGTTAGGACGGTGAGGGCGGTTTGATTCGCCTGCGCGATCAACTGATTTAATGTCGGTAGATTTCTTTCAGGGGGTCATGTGAAATCGCGAGTTACAAACAATTTACACGATTTAAACCTCGAATTCGTTTAGTAATGGAAAGTATCAGTGGCCATTGCCAATTGATTAATGTAGTGGACAACTTAAACATTTCGAATCGGTAATCCTTCAATATCGTTTTATTTTAATAGAAAATAAATGTTGTATTTTGTTAACTTTATGCCGTATTACTAAAAAAAATTGTTAAATGGTTTATTAATTTCTTTATATCACTATTTAACTAGTTTACCGGGGAAGTTACTGATGACATCATAGCGCAGAAACAAAAGATTATAGAAAAAATATGCGTTAGAAAGTGTTTTTTGTTTAAATAAAATTCACGTGTTACAAGGTTTTCCCGAAAAACATTAAATATTATTTTATAGGTATACCAATTAAATTCAACTTATGAAATTGAAATTTGTAATTCTTCCTGGTACTATGTGGGCTATACAACACGTGTCTTGGTCTCATGATTAATTACTGCTGTGTACGGCAATGTATATAAACTAATTGTTCTTAGGTTCCTCACATACTGGTTGTACGCCTCTACTCACTTTTTTTACTAAATCATTATGAATTAATTTGAGACAATTTCGTAAATTCTCTATGGCTTCCCTTCACGTTGTTCGTTGCTGATCGGCTTCCACTTACTGTTCATGAAAGAAGTACATGATTTAATTTACCTGTGCTTTATTGTAAAATGCGCATTCATCGAGTAGCCTTTCCTCTTCTCTTCCTCCTCGTTGGATGTTAGCAGTAAATACACCACTCTGTAGCAGAAGCAGTGCGTTTGCTAGTTGTTTTCGAAACATAAAGGCGGCCGTCATTTTTAAGCAGGCTAAAACATTATACAGGCTACAGTACGCACCTGAATTATAAAAAAATACATACAATTAGCACTAGCCACGCTATACGACAAATTATCGAGGAAAACATCTAGACGATAATGATTGGTTAAAAGTGCGTAAAAAACAGTAGCTGGATAACTCCAAACGTATATCATAATTATTATGGAATACACATTATACCATACAGGTTCGTTTTCACGGAATGATATTCCAGTAATTCTCAGTACTTTTCGCTGCAACAACAAGTAGCCACCTTCCATACTGGTAGGCATCTTTATTCCGTTTAAAACGCGAGCACACAGTTGCTTATCATATCATAGATATACTTGGATATCATTGAAATAATGTTAATTACTGTAATTGTGACCAAATTTAAATCAATAATATAGTAATAGCTAAATGTGTGCTTACGGAATTAATAAGTCAAAACAATATTAGTAATTTAAAGTGGCTTAATTAGCTTTCTACTGCTTTATACCTACTTCGACGTGATATATGGCTGTTTTAACAGGGAATACAACCGAACATTTGTAGTGTACCGTTTCCCTAACTACAAATGTCAACAATGTTTAATATTTATAGATTTAATAAGCTATCTAATTTCCGTCTATTATTACAGCAATGTAAAAATGTTGTTATCATATTTAATATTAATGTAAGTATCTGTTTTAAGGGATAACTGTCAAGAGTAATTAGAATTTTGTGGCTGATTTATTTATATCTGCAAACGTATACATTTCAATGCAATAATTTCCAACAATTAATAAATGAACGAATTGGTAAAATAAAGGCTTATAAAGCGTGAGACGAACGTATATAGCAAAGAAAGAAATATCAATTGGTGTAAACAATTTGTACAATTTGGATACAAATAGAAGCAGAGCTATGACGGCCTCTTACGCTGCTTTTGGGAATTCGCCCATAAATTTCATTCAAAAACTGTTGAACGATAGGGACTCAAATTTTGTTTTCAAGGAGAATGAGCACTGTATTTCAATGAGTTCTTCAAATTCAGGGACGAACAACATTTTAGGTTTCTTGTTTCCGCTAGCGGAAGGGTTTTGCACCCAGTCAATGTGCATGTTGGTGTCTCCAAAGTATTCTAATGCGGTTTTGGTGAGTTCCATTAACTGCAGATCAGAATCGATTAGCAATATATTGTGGGCGAGGAACTGATTCAAGAGAGAGTAACATTATTCGAAGTTGTTATCCATCGTACATTCCATCCAAAACGTTCAGAGTAGATACTTGGTCACTGACTATCAAAGTGGTGGTAGTCTTCCCATGCCTCTGATGAACCAAGTTTTATCTGGGCCTGATCAAGACTTTAACTCTTGGCAGTCGCCTCACTTTTGTGTGAAAAAGGAACAATTGATGGTGGCTTCCTAAGTCGGCGCATACTTTCTTGATGAGTTTTGTATACAATGGACGAGACTTCAAATAATTGACAATTTTTACAGCCTCATCAAGAACTTTTTTTAAGTCTGATGGAATTTTCTTCGCTACGAGGGTCTGTCGGTGCAAGACGTAATGACTACTGATACAATTTGACATTTTTTATCTTTGACACAGAACCTCTCAATGTTTTTATCATCGCGGTAGCCTCAACACTGCACACCTCGATACGTGTGTTCCAGTTGAGATCGCCTGTAACCATCGATCACTTTAAAAATTTCTTCTCCAGTTGAAGTTGATGAGACTCATTGTGTTAGGCACTAACTCATCGACGTATTTGTTTTTGAAATGGTTAACTAAAGAATTTAGAAATTTGTCTAAACAACAATTCAGTTCTTTGCTAGAGAATTCAATGGAATTGATCAGCCAAATGAAAACCTTAGCGACATTCTAGTTCGATGTAAGTGTTCTCGTGTTACAATTCCAAAAACTATGACCTAAATGCAGGAATTATCCACAGTAAACAAATTAGGCCCTAAACAAACTAACAAATACATGTACATTAGACTAACTACTATCTGCGTGTCCCAATAAAATGCTTTTAAATAAAGGACAACTTGAACAACTATGAGCAACATGAGGATGTTGCAATGGGCTTATCTCCATACCTTCTTAGAGTGGTTTCGAAATATTGAAGTTAAAAATAATTCACTACACTTCCTGAGAGTATGCAACAAGCAAGCAGATTACATTTTTGCCTAAATTACAAAGACCAGGAAGAAACCAATCTAAACAAATTTACTACCAATGACTAAAATTATTGTTTCCAACATAAAATAGAGGCCTTTAATTTTTTTGGTCCCTAGAGAACTTACCTTTACATTAAACTCAAACCGATACCGAGCTGAATATCGGCACATCAAAAGCATCTCTTCCTACAATGCTTTTTCTCTCCGGATATTATTGATAATTTAATTAGGAAACATAAACCACGATTAAATTTTCGTAGTACCACTCATTTAGTAGAGCACTCGCTTTCTGAGTAAAACATCGATTCGGGCTTGGGTTCGAAACCTAAGCATTACTATGCAGATTTATAGTAATCTTGTCTGCAACCCACCACACACAATTTCACAATCCGGCTTGTAAACATGGGATTTCAATTTCATAAAAAAATCCGTTATATGCCTTAATAAAATTACACAAACAAAATAATTTCATAATTGTATTTCGTTCAAATAACGGGTACCTGTTAGGAAACCCTAAAGGTAAAGTGAAAACTTTTGAAATGTCGGGGATTTACTAAATTGACTGTTGAAAATATATTGCGTAAACTAAACGTGATACCTACTGAGACTAGGAACATGTAGCTCACTTCAAACATCATGTATTTGATAAACCAAGTGTTGCCCAACATATTTACGGGACAGGATACGGCATAAAACTAAAATCTAAAAGTGTCTTCAACAAGAGAATTAAATGGCTATGCGAGCATTCATATTTTCAAAATGGGGAGGCTCTCTTAAATTCAGATAGTGGGCCAATTCGTAACCCACATTTAATTGTTTGTTGAAAATAATCCGTTAACCTGCATAACGAACCCTAACGGGAATTTAAGAATTGACATTGTTGACTTGATGAAAAACTTGTCTCCAGAGGTATTCGGCACATAAGATACTTTAGTTAGTTCAAGTTCCAACTGAAGACAGCAGCTTATTCAAAGAAATACGTATCTAGGTGTTCTAAATATCGTGAAGGTAAAGAGTTTTTCAAAGTTTTATAAGAAGAACATATGCACAGAAATAAATAAAGAAGAAAATAACATTACTAAATTTGTTATGCATTGCATTGTTGAAGTTGGTACTCACTTAGACCAAATTGATTTTAACCTATTAATAGATTTTACCTTTACTTTTAAAAACATTTTGATTTTCTTTATAGCATAAGGTACGCTATTATCCAGCAGTGGATTGATATAGGCAGATCGTGATCGTGATACACGTATATATATATATTGTTATTCACTTAGAAAATTAATTGCCGTTGTCTATAATTAGTAAAACATCAATGTTTAAAAGTATCTATTTATTGTAATAGAAATCGATAAATAAACACATCAAGACTTAAAAAGTGTACATATCATTGATCGACATCGTCATGATACCTTATACATATGTAAGTCAGTTTTACGACTATTTTTGCTAAAAGTAGAAAATTAATGACAAACTATTTTCCGTGATTAATTATGGATCAGTTATCTACGAACATTCTGCATGCCATGATCTCTTGCTACGAATACTTGGGGAAGATATATTAACACAATATAGTGTTGTTCGTTGTCAATTCAATTCAACTTCAAATCAATAGTTTTAAAAGACATAAAAAGAATTCCAAACAAATTATAAAATAATGACAACCTGAGATGCAGAATCTCTTAAAAATAATTGATACGAAAATGTAATGTAAACTAATAGTAAGGGTGCAAGTAAAATATTAAAACGGTGTATTAAAAAGTTTCCCCAATCGGCTTAATCATGAGCTCATGAATCTGAAAAAAGAAATAACTCGGTATTCTAAAATAACACTCAAAAGAAATTGACAACATTACCTGTACATGGGGCGGTGTCGACAATGTGTAAATAACTGCATCTGCAACATCTTCAGGTGCTAAAAAGGGAATCGTTGCAATAATTTCTAGGAATTGTGGAGTAACATCGAATCCACTAGCTATCGCAAATTCAGTTTTCACTGCTCCTGGACTAATACTCTGCATGATAAATTTCCATGTAAAAATGTTTCAATGTTTAACCAACTGTAACTTACCGTAATTTTTATTTTACTTTTTACTGTATTTAATTCTTGCCTTAAAGTTTCTGTTAAGGCGGTTACGGCGTGTTTGGATGCTGAGTATACGTTTATGTTTGGCATGCCTATCACGCGATGTCCAGCGACACTGTTGATGTGAACGATATGGCCATCGACATTGTTTGCTCTCATATCTTTAACAGCTTCCCTTGTTGCAATACACAAACCCAAAACGTTGGTCTCCAAGATTTCTCTCCATTTTTGGGTATCTCCTTCGATTAAGGTTGTATCCCTTGTAAAACCAGCATTGTTAATGAGAATATGAACTGGACCCACATTTTCTTTGGTCCATTTGAACGCCTGGATGACATCCTCTTCCTTGCTAACGTCAGCTTTGACGGCGTAAAGTTTTCCACTTTTATTTTTCAATTTTTTTGCTAGTTCCTCTACTTTTTCCTTGCGGCGAGCTAACCCCACAACCTGCAAGTTGATAATTATACATAAAGATAATGCTAGAACTACAGAAACGCTATACGATTATGTCAATAGCGTTTTAAAAATTTGTGATAAAAAGTATTATAATAATTGTATTGCAATAATAAAGGCGGATATTTCGATATTCCTGGCTGATTGTAACCGACCCGACGTTTAATTTCATTTTGGCATTCATAATAATACAATTACTGCCCAAGAATTATTATATTTTCCCATAAAATTCTGAAGTTCCTTACTTAAATAAATTTAATTATTTCATACTGTATTTATTTTTTTCGTTGTACAAAGTCATTTACATACTTATTAAAATTAACACAATATAGAAACCCTGTTATAAATTTCCTTATATACAGGGCGTTTCCTAAAGTATGTCGAAAATTTCAGGGGGTGATCCTTTGGCCGATTTAAGGAGTAAAATTTGTACAATTTTTTTCCCAAAACGCGCAATGTTCTAAATACAGGCGGTTCAATATTTACAAAAAATATATATTACTGTTAAACCTATTTGAAAACGAAATCATGTCCAAATTTCAACAGCTCTACCTGTACCATATTCAACGCGTGCAAGCCTTATTGCCACAAGATTTCCTTCAACTTTTTTAAACGTATTCGATTACATCTAAGGAATACTATGTTGTTTATATGCACGATGCATTTCAGTATTGCTAAAAGGGAGTATTTGAATACAAATTATCCTCCTCGCCGGATAGGTCGTGTTGGCCAAGCTATGGGAGTCCACCAAAGCGACCTAGCAAGGAAAGCATAACCATCAAAATCGCCGGATATGAAACCCACATATTTTTTTCTTGCGTGCACTAATGTACAAAACTCAATTGTGGACGAAAATCATTTGCGAAAAACAATTGTCGACTCCCTTAATTCTATTAGGAATAGACCTGGAATTTTCTAACAAGAACGGTAACCAATGACAAGAATAATAGCAGGCATACCAGCACAAGGAGAACTTTGAATCAGTTATTTGATACCTAACGTACATATTATGTATTGTAATTTTGATTTAGTTAACAGTTTTTGGAGAGCAGCGTCGCGGACAAATGTGAGTACTGATCAAAAAGTATTCAAAGTTAAGCAACGATTCGCGCGGTTACGACTTGTGTGGATGTCAAAATCTTTGCTTACACGCTGACAGTCGCGGTGCCTCGGAGAGTACCTAAAACCATTGATACCCCTCGATTACTGCCAACATTACATTCTTTAATCCAATTTATACATCAGTCAATATTAGTGTTATATTACAATTGAAAATTTATTTTAGAAATGTTAATTTTTTAGGTAGTTTTATTTATATATGTTAAAAAATTGAAATAAACCTGAATAATGGAAAATAAATATTTTCTTATCAATACGTCTAACAAAAAAAATAAGCAAAACTAATATTTTTTGTGGGGCCCGAATCGAGTATTTGATTTTGTATTTGGCCCGGGGAAAGAAAAGGTTGCTCTTCATTGTTGTAGAAATTTATTGTGCAGGTAACATTAATTTATTTTTGTTAATAACAGACGAACATACAACAACACACAAGTACTTTAATATGATTTGGCTATGATTTTTTTAATAAACAGACCTTAGGCTGCGTAAATATTGCAAATGTGATATCCAATAAAAAACGAAACATTCGGTAGTTAAAAATCAGGTGGCTTTATTTATTTCAGTTTTCAAATTACTTATTTTTTTGTGGAAATATTTATTTTTAAAAGGTGCATTCCCATTCGGTTTCTGATATTGTTCAAAAATTTGGTAAGCAAATATTTTCAAAACTATTATTATATTAAAATTGATGATTTCATGAAATAAAAAGTTTACCGTTCTGGATATATCAGAAGGACGTTACGGACAATTACTTCAAATTATGAAATTGCATACCTTAAGTCCGGAATCTACAAGATGTTCGACAATTGCAGCACCAATACCAGCACTTGCGCCTGTAACAACGGCCACTTTTCCTTTCCAACGATCCATGGAAATCACCATGTTGTACGATTTTTAAACAAGTACTCTGGAACTGTATGAACACAAAGCTGTAAAACACATTAACACAGGTGCCAGCGCGGTCCTGCTTTTAAACTACCGTTTGTATCCAGATAAGCAACGAAATGGCGAATCATGATGTTTGTCGAATTAAGTTTGATGATCGTAGTATGATTAGCGTAAGCATTTGCTAGATATGACTAGCACATTTTAAGCACCTAAAATGGCATAACTTGTGCTTTTACACTAACAAAGAAAACATGTGCGAAAAAGGCACATAAGAAATCACCATTTTTTAGAAATTTCAGATATTCTCATTTTGTGGTCTTGAAAGCCTTCGCAGCAAAAATAGTTAAATAATGGCATGCCAAATATAATTACAGAATGCAGTATTTACAAACTAATTCACGACAAGCCCTTTGACCGTTTTGATAGTAACGCAGTTTTATGGTCATTGAACGTTTTTGATTAATTTATTTAGTATTTATTACATTTGTCATCTTGTCTAAAAAACTTTTTATTTTTATAGTAAAATGTAGGTTACATTTCAAAATTTTTTATAACCTCTCAAATATAATTTTTGGTACACTTTCAGTATAATTAGAATTGATTGCATTGTGAATACAATACGTTATATTATTTTATTTTCTGGATAGGAACTATGTATACTTAAAATAACTCATATTCAAAATATTTTCCTAGCACAATTCGACGTTTAAATTGTTTGGCAAACCTGAACAGATTCTTTACAATCTCTTTCAAAATGATTAACAAAGCAATGTCGTACGAGTGTCTGGTTCGCCATATTGGGGTTTTTCTTCCATATTTAAAAAACAGTAATATTCAATCTAAATAAACTAACCACCATTATTTTGAAACGGATTTTCCGATTTCTTAAATGCTTAATTTTTCGAAAACAATGTGCACTTATGAAACTGTAATACGCCTTAATATAAATCTAATGATTTTTTTGACAAATTTTTTGGATTTTCGATATTCCGTATTCACCGTGTAATGTTTTCCACTTGGAAGCACATGAAGGTGAAATATTAATCACTTAAATTAACACAAGTGTTCAATTAAACTTCGTCTTAAGGTATCTAATTATGACCTGAGCTAACAAACAAATTGGTGCCTCGATAACGTTCTAAATACGAAAATCAATCATATTTAAAGTACTCGCACATTTACTTTATCGCCTTCCTGTAGGTTCGTACAAGCAAAATTTGGGGGCTGTAGGTATAATTTAAATCTGACAATTTTCTCTTCTAACCTTCTACCGCAATTCTCCAAATTTTGCAGCATTTTTGTTATTTATTTATTTGATGTTCACATCAAGGCCGTGCGAAGGTGAAATAGATAAATTAACCATTATTAGCGCAGCACAACATTGTTCGAATTAGCTACGGAAAAATAACGGGTAAATTGAAAGTTATCTTCAGAACGAGATTGTTTCAAAAGTAATCTATAGCCACTTTCCAAGAATATTATTGATTATTTTTAAGCATCTACATGCTACAGATAGAGTACCGTAGTTTCAAGACTACTAAAATTAACTGTCACTGCTAATCTTTTTTCTAGATCACTAATACGGCATAACAAATTTCAAGGAAGTCATCTAAGTAATCACCACACCTCTATAACTTAGGACATGTTATCACATAAAAAATGACCTCATACACACTTATGATTTATCATATTCAATATAAAAATAAGAATTGATTAAATCGTCTTGCTAGTTAAGGAACTTGCTGGTCATGTAATAGGCTGTTTTGAAAGATTTACACATTTTTCTGTCCTTACGAATTCCTATTTCACAATGTTCCACGATTATCTACAAGGTATTTTCAAGTAGTTATACAACTGAGTCCTTCACGCCAAGGTCGAATAAGCTAATATAATGATATGTACCTGTTTGAAAATTTTAATTCAGTCAGTACAGTGCTAACATACACATACAGAATGGTGATTTCCATGGGTCGTTGGAAACGTAAAATAGTCTTTGTCACAGGTGCAAATGCTGGTATTGGTCGAACAACTTGTAGAAGGTGAACTCACGGAAGACCATTATCAATTTTTTTAGTGCAAAATTACTTCTTGCATTTAATAAATGTTACCTTCAAAAATCTACAAAGTCTAAAACTTTTGACCAGAGGCTTTGCACACCAATCAACGTAAAATGATTTATTTATGACGAGGACTAGTTCAATCTTCAACAATTGTATATATTCTACGAATGCAATTTTAAATTCAATTAATCTAAAGAGAGAAATTAAAAAAAATTGTGTAACCTTAAGGAAAATCTATCTAGTTTCGAACGAGCTCTTGAAGTTCCATGCAGTTGTAGCTGTATATCGTTTACACTTTTTGCTTTGAAGAACTTAGTGCGATGATAACTTCACCTCCAATGTTTTTTACTAAAGAAGTAGTAATTTTGTTGTAGCTTGCGCAAAGTAATTTCATGGTTTTTCATTGTGCATTACAAAAGGTCGCAGGAGCTAGGTTTTGTAGACGATGTTTGAGGAGTTTCAAATAGGTTTTCAACTCGGCAGTTGTATTCTAACAGTAAACCATGCACAGTATTAGGTTACGACGCACTAGTCCTCATTTCATTCTGTCATTTGTAGTTTAGCTACTATACGAGAACGACCTTCCTTAAAAAATATTTCCAAGGGTTCTCGCTATTTTTGTTTATCTTGCGGTTCGAATATTTAACTGCTATTGAAAAACCTAACATTTATGTTAAATGAGTTGACGATTTTTGTAACCGGAAATAATTATAAATTCCTAATCAACCTCAGAGGCGCGCTTCATTAATAACTAAAAATTAATTTTATACATTTTTTACGTCTCTGTCACATTCCAAAATGTAATCAAAACCTTCGGGCAGTTTACAAAAAAATACTTGAAATGTCACTAATCACATTAATTTAAATTTGAGATATTTAATTCATTGTTCGGTAACATTTTTGATAAGAAATGATTCAAAATAGAGCAGTTAATTGCTAGGTTACTTTTGTGTTTGCGAACAAGAATTTATTTGGTATAGCTAAAGTAATACTAATAGTTTTCGATTACAAATTAACTTAACATTGATAAAACTAGTTCATTCACTTTAAGCGTTTCTGCTTCTAGAACCATCCCGAAATAAATTGCTACGGTAAGTAAAGCAATACTCCAATTAATGCGGTTCACTAATTTAACACGGTTTATAAATTATTACCAAAAATTCGAATAGTATGCCTAAAATCCAGTTAAAGCGATAATGTTGCTCAATGCTTTCCTCACGTCACTGAAGAAAATTACTGTTACAATTTATAAATATTTTTCTGAAGTTTAAGTTATTATACCTTCATGATATTTAAATTGTGTTGATGTTTAATAAACTTTTGATTTCTCTCCGTTCGTTTTTACAAGAAATTATCAATCGATTTCCAAATAACATATTAATAAACACCGATGCCTCAAAATCTAACGTAGGAGTTAGGGTCCGCAGCAGTGTTGGGTAGTATCTAGATCCAGTGGATCTAAATCCACTATGTGGATCTAGTATCTGGATCTACATTATTTTTACACGAGGATCTTGTATCTGTATCTAGATCATAATTTTCTGGATCTTTCATCGTTAGATCCAAAGATCCGCTACAATTTATTTCTTGATTTTTCTTTTGAGAACTTTAAAAATGCTTTGAGTAATGATTTCTATATATTTAAAGTATGTTTATGTATTTTAGGAAATGTCTTCTATTCTTCTTTAGCAAAATAAACTAACAAGTACGTGTTTCCAGGAAGATTGCATTTGGGTTTTACTGGTTTTACCTACCCATTATGCACTAAGCGTACCGGTATTTGAACAATTGTGCAGACGCAGACAGACGCCTGGAATTTCCTGTCCCGCAAATGTACCTGTTGCGGGGTAGCAAAAATACTTTAGCTATTTTATTACTTATTAGGCAGACTAGGTAAAGCAAGAATTTTTCGGTATTTGCGTCACTGCTGTCATTGGGGGTAGAAGGATTTCAGTCTTCCGATATTCTGTTTTTAAAAGATCACGTTTTTTTCTTACAAAACCTATAACAGTTTCAATAGACATTTTACAAAATGAAAAAACCTGTCACTTAGGAACTGTTTTACCAACACTTTTAAAAATTAAAATATCATTGGAAGCTATACTGGAATTACAATTCTCTTCAAAATTAAGAGAATGTTTGCTAAATGGATTTCGTTTCGGAAACGTTTTGCAAATATAATGGATATAGAAAGCTCCGACAGGTGGTTGGAAATTACTTCGTTTAAAGATGATTCTGAATTCTGCAAACTTGTATTGAAACAAAAACTAGAAGAGTTACAGTTAGGACTGTTAGAAGGATCTCAAGAGGAGTATAATGAAACAACAGAAAGTCACGTAAATTCCGAAAAAGAAAATTCCTATCATGAGGAATTCTTTGATTTTTTAAAAATAAATAACACGCAGGTACAAACATCTACATTGCAGTGTACAAACTATTTTGAGGATCCCGATAACAGTTACATTCAATTAAATAAGTATCCGATAATAAAAGAAATTTTCCTTAAATTTAATTGTCTGCCTTCTTCTGTCCCCGGCGAAAGAATATTTAGTATGGGTGGACAAATTGTAACCCCTCGTAGAAATAGGTTAAATGACGAAATTTTCGAAACGTTGTTAATTTAAAAAGAAAATAAAATAAAATTCGATAATTAGAATTATGTAACTTTATAGTTAATAAAGTAACTTTTAGTGTAGTGTAGCGTATTATAATTGTATTGTAACTTGTAAGTAGTGTAAGTTTGTAGTAAAGTTTTTTTCCCGTTAACTATATATTTATTTTCTTATGTTACTGTCCAAGTGTCCAGTGGCACTGTCCATATCTCTGGAATCTCTAAAAATTAAAAGAACACCCCTGACACGTTCGAAATGCGAAAGGATCTATAAAGGATCTAGATACTTTGTTAAGGATCTTGGATCTTGATCTAGATCCATTTTTAGGTTTGGATCTTTGATCTCGATCTAGATCATATTTTTTAAATGTATCTGGATCTGTATCTAGATCCATAATTACAGGATCTTACCCAACACTGGTCCGCAGTAGTAACATCCACAAGTACACTAATGTTTCAACTTTCACCAGTAACTACCGTTTCCACCGGAGAAATTTTCGCAGTTCTTCAAGCCGTAGCGTTTATAGCGGAAGTAATTTTGCATAACCATTTTCTGATTACCTTCTTTGAGCGCTATGCAAAATTTTCAGTCCCGTGAAACTAAGAACAAAATAACTACCCTAATCCAAGAAGAACTGACTGTTTTTCAACAGATTGGAACAACTGTTTTTTGATATGCTGGGTCCTCTTTCATGTGGGTATACCCGGAAACGAAGCAGCTAACCGTTTTATGAAGATACAAGAGAGAAGTTCTATATCCCTAACTTTCTTGCAAAAGAACTGGACAACACTAACTCAGGCACACAGAGAATTACGGTAGCCTTTCTGCATGACACTGGTATACTAAGTCAAATATAGTTAAATATTTTAAATTAGGTTGTTATTACTGTATTGTGTAGCTACTAGTATGTTTTTAACCTGTACATAACATAATGTAACATTCCTGATAACACCACAGTTGAAGCAACAAAAATTAAAAAAAGAACTGTGATAGTCGCAAGCGCTGTGTTTTTGTTATTCTTTACAGATTCAACTATCAAAATTCAATAACATAATAGGTACCGTGTCAAAACTTTAACTGAAATAAATTATGTAACTTGTATCTACAGTATTTCTGTAAACATTCCTAAAACAGTCAAGGTTAGTTGTTCACTGGCTACATTTCAGCAGCTATGTTCATAGTTTATCTGCACCTGGAGGATACAACTACAACTACCAACTGACACATCATTTGAAAGCCCATTTCAACAGAAATACAACGCATGTTTTATATCTACTTATTCTGCCAGGTAACTTGTTAAAAAAATAAAACTTACATTTTAATGTAAAAGATGTTCAACATGTGCACCCTTGTCTTTCCTGCCAAAAAGCCGATCGATTATTAAACCCATTCTTTAGATTTTGCAACATTTGCCTGATTTCACGCCTAATACGTTGCTACAGATTCTCAATGTTGTCCGGTGTTGTTACATAAACCCTACTCTTGAGACATCCCCATAAAAAGAAATTGAGTGGAGTAAGTTCCATAGATCTTGACGACAATTCCATCGCACCTCTTCTTCCAATCCACCTATTTAGGCAAAGTTTTTTTAAATATGGACAAACGGTCACATCATACTACGGCGGAGCTCCGTCTTGTTGATACTGTAGCCTTCCGTTGCGTAAACTTTGATCTATCTCATTTGGACATAAAGCCGCCAAACCTGGAACGAGATCTTCTGGAAGAAACATAAAATATCTTGATCCATTACGATTATCCCTATTATTCGATCACCAATTATCCCAGCCCACACATTTACTTTTTTGGACGCTGAGTATTAGTTTTTCGCATTCAATGAGGGTTAACCACAGACAATAACGACAGTTGTGCCGATTAATTTCACCATTAGAATGCACGTACTTTCGTCCGAAAAAAGTATCTATTGTAAAGATTTTTAGTTATGGATGCTCCGGGTCATTCGCAGTTCATTCTCGAATCTTGTAAGGATGCATCTTTGCAATTTTCATTATTTTCCGGATAGTTGTATATCTGCTATTCTTGTCACGGGCCAGTTGCCTAGCTGGAGTCACTGGAATATCTTGAATAGTTAACAACACGTTCAACCTCATATCATCTTCAATATGGGGTTGTCGTTGTCTAGGCATATCCTTCGCATGACGCAACATGCCTCAATTTTACTAATTGAGGCGTCCAGTGCAAGAACCAGGTATCTCCATAATTTGTAATTTTACAGGAGATGGAAAAGACGTCGTTACAAATTTACCTTTTATAAATCTGTGTTTTTGAAATTTTTTTATTGACTTATCGCTGTAAATGGAGAAAGTCATACCACCTATATTAGATTTTTAAACATTTACATTAAACTAACAATAACAAAAACAATGGAGATACCTGGTTTTTGCCCAGTAATACAAAAAAAAATGATACACTAGCAACATTAATATTTTTTTATTAGCAAATAAGATTATTAATAGAAAATAAATTTAATGAATATAAAAGGTTAACATAAGGAAATAACATTCAACATATTTTAAGAGAATATTCGTAACAAATACAACTAGAATTTGTACTATCATTCTGAGTCACAATATTGAGAATTGTAGGAATTTTCGTTTCCTGCTTCTTCTGCCTCGGATTGCCGTTGCACCTCTTTAATATTATTCTAAAACCACATGTCACACTGTGCACATATTCTGTAGCAAGTTGCATGACATGCTTATACTTTAGTGGTTTTAAAATACGCTTTTTAGTGTACAGAATAATTTCATCTTGGGCAGGGAAGGAGTATCACCTTTTTTCAAAATTTCAAAACTTGAAAATGCAACCATCCCAACACTTTCACTGCATAGTATCTTGGACATTTCCTGTAAGGCATACTTAAAAATTCTGTACTTTGATATGGGGAATGGGTCCTTTTTTGTGGAAACAGTCTTGCGAAATTTTGTTGTAAAATGACCTTTAAAGTTTAGAATCATGTTCTGAGTTACTTGTATTATTTGGAATTTCTTCCAGCTTCACGAATAATTTTGTGGTATTCCTCAGGCAAATATATTCTATTATAAGACTTCTTGTTGATCTCGATGACACCAAAACTTCTGTCGCGTGGCAGAAAACTATGTCCTGGTTCAGGAAATCTATGAACAATGGTGGTAAATTTTTCTGGTCTTACAAGGGTGTAAAGAAACTGGACCAACACATTATTTTTGTTTTGGGAACTACAGTTGTCCGAAAATAATAAACATGCTTTACTTCCCTTCTAACAAAATTATTAAAGAAGTGATGTAAACAGCTGATTACCTCGTTTTGCCCTTTAGCCCCTACTGTCTCATCGTACACATAAAAATAACTTTTTCTTGAGCTTCCAACGTGAATACAATAATTATACAGCCATAACTGTATCTTATAAAACACATCACTGCTTGGTGTTACTGGAAGTGGTATATTTTGCCAACTTCGTCTTTTCATTCAAATCTTTGTAGAACGTCTCTGCTTTCGTCACATGCAACTTCACTATCAGCAGATTGTATGATTTTCATTAATATGTCGCATTTTGAACACGTGTCCGATAAATGTAAAATGTAAATATTGAAGTTATAACTATTTATGTATTATATCTTTATTCAATTATTTGATTACAATACATTTAGTTATAATAACACTGATGGTTGTACCTGAAGAGCCCGCCAGACATAAGTCTATTGTACAAAACCTAGTCGTTTAAAATATGATTGTCGAATGCTTTCATTGTAATCATCCGCTCAAACATATTTTACAAGGTACTTTTTCAACTAGTTTTTTTTGGGAATCAAGGAATATGTTAAGAGTTTTAAAAAAACGTCAAACGTTGTGTACCACTACGATGTGTGACACGTTAAAAATTACTACTTAGATTGAAATTATCCCAGATAAGGAAAATTTATATAGGGCGTACAATGGGCCAATAATGGCTACGACCTGCAGTTTACACAGATGCTTGGAAAACCGCGTCCTTGATCTTGTTCAATCGAAACGATGACAATATACAGGATGTCGCTAAATTATAGGTATAGGTATATTCTACAGCCAAAAATAATAAAAAAACTTCGGAAACGCTCAGTTACGCAGGTACAGCGACCGAGAGGAGAAGAAATAAAATAATTTTTTGAGCGGTCACTCAGTCAGTGTTTCCACTAATAGTTTGAAATATTGTTTGTTAATCACAAACTATTTACAACCAGCAAATAAATAAAAACTTCTTTATTTGGCGCAAATAATCCATAGGTGTATTACTGAAACACTCAACTTCCCGTACGCGCGCTTTTATAAACGGATACATTTCTAAGTCTAATTATCTAGAAACCGGTTAGGCCAAATTACTTAGGACAATCACACCTTCCCGTAAATGTTTGTATGGCAAATAAGAATTTCATACTGTACATATACAAAAATCTACCAATATATGAAAAAACAATCAAAGTATGACTTGACCGTACCAGATAGAGACCCGTTGTTTCAACAATTTTGATGAAAGTTTGTTAAGTTTGCATACAAAATTTCAAGCTATTCCTACCACCACTGACTAAATTACTGCCAAAAAGATTTGATTTTATGCCTCTTTCTTTTAGTCACCGTATCTAAGTAACAAAACTTTTTCTGACATAAACTACTCAAAAGAATTAAGGCGTCAAAATTTCAAATGCTTGAAGTTTTTTTAGGACCGATGGCATTTTAATGAAACTTGGTATACGCATTGTTGAAACATTTATTGTAATGAAATGCTATAAAAATTGGATATCATCTTAACATCTACCACATCATTGAACACTATATTAAAGTGAACCAGAAACTAAACTGAAAACTCAATTTCAAAAAATTAATATTCTTAAGAATTCTCAATAAACCCAAACAATACCTAAACCTAATATCGTGCAAAGCTTCCTCTAGCTTGAATTCCGGCATTACACCTACGTGGCATACTGCGAATCAGTCTGCGTATGTTTTCCTGGGGAATACGGCACCATTCTTTAATGAGAGCTTGTTCCAGTTCCCCCAGCGTATCTGGTGGGTGTAGACGCTTGCGAATACGTTGTCCGAGTTGATCCCATAAATGCTCTATGGGATTAAGGTCAGGACTGAGTGCTGGCCATTCCATAGTTCCTATGTTATTCTGGCCAAGATACTCAGTGACTACTCTAGCCATGTGGGGACGAGCGTTATCTTGCATAAATAAAATATCTTCTCCCACGGCAAGTGCTTGAGGCAGGACATGTTCTTCAAGGACTTCATTAATGTACCTTTCTGCCGTGAGAGAGCCATTTCTGATGACAACAAGTTCAGTGCGGCCGTTTATTGAAATGCCGCCCCATACCATTACTGAACCGCCGCCAAAAGCCACGACTTCCTTAACACATGATGGTAAAAATCGCTCGTTTGGCCTTCTCCACACCCTAAATCTACCATCATTTGTCCATAACTTGAACCTGGACTCGTCTGAAAACATCACTCGCTCCACTGCCTTAATTGCCAATGTTCATTTTCACATGCGAAGAACATCCTCCTTCGTTGATGATTTCTGGTCAACTTTGGCTTCTTTGCTGGGCATCTAGATCTCAAATTGACTTGCCGAAGTCGATTTCTTATCGTTTGGTCGCTTATCTGAACTTGCCTAGCTCTGGAAAGGTCGATTTGAAGACTACGAGCGGTTGTCGAACGGCTGCGAAGCGCTTGAAGTCTCAAAAACAGGTCGTCTAGTAGGCTTGTTACTCTGTGGCGACCTTGTCCAGGCCTCCTGGTGACAAGACCAGTTTGTTGGTGCCTCTGCCAGAGCCTTCATACCACGGACTGGCTTACATCGATTTCTTGAACAACACTTCGCTGCACTCTCTCTTCTTGTAGTAAGGTAACTGCTCTTGACACTTCTGCTGGATTCAGGTGTCTTCTCATTGCTCGTTTGACCACGTGGGATCAATATTTTGTGGTTGTATTAAAAAACTGCAGTCTTGCAGTAATTACAATCTTATGCAAATACTCAAATTTTCGTACAAAACAAACTTATTTATTTACGGTTTCTAAGAATTCCTAGCGCTAGACATTCCTTAGTTATGATATAATATTGAAATTTGTGATTTAAACACATTATTATAATAAACCTTACACTTTCATATTGTATTACATTAAAGAATATATTTACTAAATTATGTACTATTATTGAAAGTAGGACTAATTTTTTATTTTATATTTTAATATTTTTTATATGGTTGGGCCACTGCAAACATTTAAAGTCATGGGGCTGAATTAATAGATTCATCCTATGAATAAATACTAGTTTGCACATCCCTTGAAGTACGTACCTATAATAGAAAATTAGTACACAGTAGTGATCACATGGGCAGGAATAAGTAATATGAATTTAATGTTTTTAAACAGTGGTAGACTTACTCAGTATGACCGATTTCCGGAGGCGACTGTAAGTAATGCAGTATTATTAAAAACTGTACATCATTTCAAATAATGTGGCTGCTATTTTATATTTCAGCTTTAAATCAGTCACCATGTCAATGTAATGTCGAACATACTAGTTTGTTTGCATAAACTTTATCTAGAAGTAATGTTTGCAACTCTAATAAATTAGGGTGTTAAACAACCCCGCCAAAGTAAAATGCACGACATTTCTTTGAAGGTGAAACTGAGATTTGTTGTAGGCCAGCTTCTTTCATCTAATAATTTACAAATTATTGAAAAAGTGAACATGTACACAATATTTCAATAGCAAAACAGTTGGGATTTTTATTAAAAACCTTATAAGAACATTTTAAATTATATTAACATTACACCCTCCATTGACAAATTTATAGGGCTGCCTAGTTTAATCCCTTAAAGAAACTCAATGTTACAACAACAAAAAGTACACTTACGGTTTTCCCAAATGCATTCTTACTACAATTGTTTTAATTGAGTATTTTTGCTGAATACACTGAATAACTTACAATATTGCCAATTGGCAGTTTTTGAAAGCATTGCGCGGGATCATTAATTTTAGGTAATAATTCCGATAACTCGAATATTATGTGGTCTAGGTAAATGAGAAATGCCAAGGGTTACATTTCCGCGGGAAAGCCATCAACGACGCCTGCGAGTTGTACGCTGGAACCACGATATATCACATGGTGTTTTCGTTTAAGGTGTTCTCATTTACGTTGCACGAAAACTTCTAGAGTTTCTACATCACCCAGAAGGTAGAGCACAAGTTGCGTTCTTTATAGCGATTTCTTCTTTCCTGTTTTACTCTCTTTAGTTTGTATCCAAATGTTGTTGCTGTTTAATTGTAATGCATCCACGACCAATGCAACGAAACTTACATAAAGGGAAGTCTGTAAAAATCAGAATCCTGCTAATGAAGGCGGCATTAGAGGTAGAGAACTAATAGATGGCGCCGCGGCTCCGAAATGGTATTTTTAATCATAGAAAACGCTTGTCTAATGCAATATTTTTGTTATATCTATCGATTTCACACTCAAAGAACTTCTAATTTAAGTAATTTGAAATTTCTGAAAATACAAATTTTATATCGAATTAATGAATGACGCGCTAACACCAGTTCTAACCTTATTATATTCAGTGGCGGCTCGCCAAGTGAAGTAGCCGAAATGCCTCTTCACCTAAAATTTTCCTTCAATTACGAATATTTATTTGAATTACATAACAAATTATTTATCGGCATTACACCTATTAGGAGTCGTTTATTTATGGCATACATACTCGTAGATACAATAAGCTTAGTGAAAATAAACACATTACATTTTTCCGGTCCCCTTGTATTAAAAATTTATATTTTAAATACAGTCCGTTGAGCGTGAACGCAGTGGCCATAAAATATCTTACCTACAACACTCGTGCAATAGTAGTGAAGAGTCGGCCTCAAACGTATTTTAATTTTGCACTTATACCTCCGTTGCCATGGTAACGCCTACGTTAATATCTACAATTGGTTCACAGATAATCGCGCAAGTGAAGAGTTCAGTCGCAATCAGCCGCCGAACTGCATGTTCGTCGGTTATTAAGCGATTTCAACAATTTTGAATTCACATTTTTAGCTGTAGTATTTAATGATATTTTCTATCTCACTGACATATTATTTGATGTTCTCCAAAAGAAATCATTGGATATTAATTTTTGTGATACAAAAATAAATAAAACTATTCAACTATTAAAGAGGAAAAGGAATGAAGATTTCTTTGATACACTCTTCGAAAAGAATAAGGAAATAGAAATAACACAAATTGATATTTCTAAACGCCCTAAGCGGGAATTCGCTAGCGAGTAGCGGCTAGCTTTACAAATAATGACATTAGAAGAAAATATAGAATTTTGTTTTATGAAGTGCCGGATCACATTCTAATGGAAATGGAAGATACTACGAAATTCGAAAATATGATTTGTGTTTTCCGTCTAAAGCATTTGAAAATGTAAGTCAATTTTATGGCAAAATATGTACAAAAAGTCAGCGTCTTAAAAACGAATTAAATCTTCTTTGTGTCGATGAAAGTTACCGCAATCTACAGACCCAAGAATTACTAGAAAATCTCAATGAGAACAGAGACATTTTTACCGAAGCCTACAAATTATTTTGCCTCATATTAACTATTCCATCGACAAGTGCATCAGTGGAAAGAAGAAAAACGTACTTAAGAAATGCAGTATCTCAAGATAGGCTTTCTTCTTTGGCAAATATTTCAATTCAAAAAGAACTCTTATTACAATTAATAAAGACATAATAAATAATTTTGCTGCATTAAAGGACCGAAGGATAGACTTGGTCTACAAAAACTAGGTAAGTTGACATTGAATTATATTTTTTCTATTTGTTATTATTAGGGTTAGTATAATAGCAGTTCACCTATTTTTAACCAGCGAGCTGCCACTGATTATATTATATATCCATTTTATTTAAAGAATTCTACAAAATAAGTATATAATATACACAGCGGAAAATATATTTTTACTTTCTCTTATTCTTTGATTTATTACTTTGTTTCTCGCTTGATAGTTTTGAACATGTGTGTTCTACAGTTTATTAGTTCTATATTTTATATATGCTTTTCTTTTCTGTTCCTGAGTATTTTGACCTCTTTAGTGAATCAGAGCTTGGTGTAAGGTCTGGAATTTATGTTCACCTATTGGACCCCAAGAGCTTTTCTTCTGCTGATTTATTTATATTTGTGCATATTTCTCCCGAGGCTTTTTCGATGCTGTCTTCCGCTCTTGTTGAGTTTAATGATATTTTATATACAGTGGTACAGTATTCCAACAGGTAAACCGAGTCATACTGTTCTTCCAGTTTCTCTTCTCATCACTGAGTTCTGTTCGTCATCCGAGACATTTCTACCAGTTCCAACTTCAAAGACTTTTGCATCCCTAAGCAGGGTGCTGGCCTGTCTTAGACATTGGCAATTGAGGCCGTATTCAAAAAGAAAGCTAAGTGTCCTAGCGAGAACTCTCTGTAGTGAAAGAGCCAAACTGCATATTCGAGTTATTTTCTACATTTCAAAAATGCTCGATATTCAGTTACTTAGCTGTTGTTGAATTTTGTAAGGTAGTTGTGTATATCCTCCACTTCAAGGTGATGAATGCGTAATAGGTGTAATATCGCAAACGAGAATGAACATGAAATGAATGAAGACGGTATCGACAAATAAGGAAAAGTTGTGCTTACCAAATACTTTCTCACTTTGCGTTTTACTATTATCGCATCAACATGCTTTCTATAAAATGCATAGTTGCTTAGAGGGATGTTTACGGTGTAATTTTCTAAGTAGTACAACCCTCCCCCCGCAAATTGTACATTAGCATCTATTATCAATGCTCAAAGTATTGTTAACAATACCACTTGACATAAAATAGATAATGAAATTTTGGCTCGACTTAAATTTGACTAATAATGGTGTTTTAACGTTCGTGATAAATTCTACTATTTTGCATATGCAGGAGATGATCTTAATTGGCAAAGTATTCAGCGGCCCGAAAAACTTGTACAACAGAAGACATATAATCAGGATTTGAACAATCTCTACTGCATATCGTCAATTATACTCATTTCCAGCTTATTACTTATATTGCATTATATGGGTTACATATTTTTGGATACATTGGTCGACACATACAATATGAATAACCAATTGTATGTGTATGTCCCGTTTCATAATGAAGCGTAGGTTCGAATTTCTCATCTGACATTGTTTTCTGTGCCTGGAAGTTAATACTAAAATCTATTAACAAGTATAGAAATAATGACCTTGGATTTAACTTTCCGCTCAAGGCCAGTGGCGGGGGAAATAGATGACCTTGACCGTCACTGCAAGACTAGTGGTAAGGAGAGGCAGTAGTTTTAACCTTGAATTCAAAGTCAGCGGGGTGGGGGGGGGAAATCTTAGAACTGCCCATAATACTCTATCAATAACGATTAGAGCTGCAAAAGTATCTGAAGGTGTAAGGGTAAGAGACAGGAATAGCTTAATTGGGTGTTAGAAAGCCATCTCTAAGGACTCGTTTCTGATGATAAAAGGCAGAAATAGCTCCAACTGTGTAGCTGAGACTCTCATGGGCTAGCAGTTAGTACGTTAGATTTCTACACTGAAAAGTCCGGGGTTTAATTCTCAGTACCAACAACAGATCTTTAACAGCCGCTATCCCTCGCAAGGAAATGATAAACCAGCGAAAGTTTACAGTTTCCGTGGTTCGGAGCCCACGTTAAGCTGTAGGTCCTTTATGTCTGTGCCACTCTAAACGGGGAACACAGATATATGAGAGGCTTACTGCAAAGGTTCCTAAATTCTGACGCGTATACGTCAAGTTAAGTGACGTTATTGAAATAATGTTCAAAAGATGCAAATATGAATTGAACTGATAAGGGCGTCTTAGAATATAGGGTGCCGTTCTAAAGCGACCCTGACGGAATAGCAATTGGGATGTTAAAAGAGCGCTTTAAATGAGTAGCTTATATTCTAAAGTTATAGTAGATGTATATGCGAATTAGAATATGATCTTCGTCAGTCCTTCAAACGGACTGAAAGCTAGTACAGAATTATCACACATAAATTGACGGTGTCTGATCGTGCCTCGTTCCTAATCCTTCAACTACTTAACATCGCGACTCAAAAACTTTTTTACACAAGGTAGATGTTCAGTTTAGGGCTACATAACAGGTGTTCAACTTAGTACAGTCATCATATCAATAACGGCAAAGGCCTATTTTGGTTCACTTGCAGCCCTAGTACCTAACAATTACTTAGTATGGGAAAATACACCTTTAAACGTTAACTTACACGTTCGGTGAAACAGCAAAATAGATCAAATGTCAGATAAAGTCTGCATAATTCTTTTGTGAACTTGTAAAAAAAGAACAGAAGCATACAATACCTTTATTTGTTCAGTTGATATCATCGTCCTGAAATTCAATTAAATAAATTTGTTACATCTTGTGAAATCTATATCTTGATTAAAATATATATACAGGGTGGTCCAAAGTTTACCTTTCAAACTTTAGGGGCTGATAGAGGAGCTCTAAATAAGTAGAAAAGTCCATAAGACCTTACTTCCTTAGGTTACTACTAACAAAGATACAGAGGGTTAAAGTTTTGCGAAAAACAAATGATTTTTTGTATAATTCGGAAACTATGAAAGTTATCGATTTTAAATTTTAGGGGCGGTCAAGCTTTTTAAGCCTCTATTGTATTACGAAATCTTGTCTTTGAACTGCCACCAGAGGCGTCGTCGCAAGGGGGGGGGGGCAGTCAATTTTTTTTGCCAAAACTATGTTACGCCACTGCTTTCTGCAGATAATTTTATGATGATTGGAATCTACATTCAATTTTGAAGATAAAAGATGTCTTCGAAATTTTTGATACAACACTTAATTTTCGAATTAAATAATTTTTTGTGAAATCATACACAGTCAGCATTTTTGGTGATTAATTATTAACAAAAAATACATAGGTATTTGTTGTTCAAAATCTACTTAGGATATAAAAACTCAAATCAATTATTATCAAACAATGAAACAGGAAATTAATTATTAAAGAAGTTGCTCAAACTGAAGGCCATTCACTTCAATACATTTCCAGCACCTCCGAGTTATGGTATTGATAGCGGCAGATACTTGATGGTGATTTACTTTCATTTCGTTGCAAGCATGTTGGATACGTCCAAGAAGCTGATCCCGCGTTGTCACTGATGTAGCATACACAGCCTCTTTTAAATAACCCCACACATAAAAGTCCAACGGTGTGAGGTCAGGTGACCTAGGTGGCCAGGCCACTGGACCTCTTCCAATATTTTCTTGGGCGTTTTGATTATTTCCCAAACGACCTATCCATCGCTCAGGATAATTGGCGTCCAACCATTCGCGCACCACCCGTCCAAAATGCGCTGGTGCACCGTCCATTTGCATCCAACTTTCATATCGCACATCAAGGGGAACATCCTCCATTATTTCCCGCAAATTATTGTCGAGAAAATCTAGGAACAATTCTGCATTTAGCCTCGGTGCCAAGAAGTATGGACCACAAACATTGTTATCAATAATTCCCAACCAAACATTTACGCTGAATTCATTTTGAAATGAACGAGGGCGAATTTGGTGAGGATTTGCATGCGCCCAAACATGCAGATTATGGTGATTTATTATTCCAGCTCTGGCAAACGTCGCCGCGTCAGTCCATAATATTTTTCTTAAAAATTGAGGATTCTCCCCCACAGAGTTTATTAACCAATGACAAAAATGTAATCGTCTCTCTGCATCACCAGGATGTAAATTTTGTACGGGATTTAAATGATAGGCTTTTCTGTGATCCAGATGTAATACTCGTAGCACGTTAGACTTTCATACTCGCAATTGTCGTGCTGCCCTACGAGAACTTAAATTGCTATTGCCATCAAAAGCACGAAGAATTCTTCTATTTTCATTTCCTCTATTTCTTCGATCTTCATTTCTGTTTTGTTTGTTATCTTTCAATCCCCTTTCCCGAAAATTGCGATGCGTTTCAATAAAAACTTGATAGCTTGGCTGTCTCCTATTTGGATACCGCCTCCGGTATTCTCGAACTGCATTTTGAGCGTTACCATCGCAAAACCCATAAATAAAATGAATATCAGCATATTCTTCATTGCTGAATAACCTTGGCATTTTGGTACACAACACTGATATGAATAGTTCAAAAACTGACAAGTTCAAAAATTCACTGATAATAATATTCCTTTGTTTACGACAGGCAGCTAGGATTATTAATTTGTAATAGTAAAGGTTTGTATGGTTTTAGTATGGATACAGGAATGCCAAAATTGTTTAACAATATTGAATTATGCTTATGTTCACTTTATTTGTGGGTTTTCTCAATGTAATGCCTTTAGTGGCAGTTCGAGAGACGAGAATACATGAGGCGGCATCCAAATAGGAGACAGCAAAATTTTAAATAAACCCGTCCATGCCATGTGTTCTTGGCATAAACGGCTATTTAACTCGAAAATTAAGTGTTGTATCAAAAATTTCGAAGACATATTTTATCTTCAAAATTGAATGTAGATTCCAATCATCATAAAATTATCTACAGAAAGCAGTGGCGTAACATAGTTTTGGCAAAAAAATTGACTGCCCCCCTTTGCGACGACGCCTCTGGTGGCAGTTCAAAGACAAGATTTTGTAATACAATAGAGGCTTAAAAAGCTTGACCGCCCCTAAAATTTAAAATCGATAACTTTCATAGTTTCCGAATTATACAAAAAATCATTTGTTTTTCGCAAAACTTTAACCCTCTGTATCTTTGTTAGTAGTCAACTAAGGAAGTAAGGTCTTATGGACTTTTCTACTTATTTAGAGCTCTTCTACCAGCCCCTAAAGTTTGAAAGGTAAACTTTGGACCACCCTGTATATATATACAGGGTGAGTTTTTTCCGATGTTTAGTATGGGGATCTCGGAAACTAGCGGAGATAGAGAGACGGTTAAATGGGGAAAGAATTGCAGTTTTACGAGCTCAATTTAATGAGCTTTTTGTTTTTTGGAAAAGATGCATGGCTAACTAGATATCTCGCAAAAATAATTTTTTTGTTATTTCGTTTTTCGCCTATGGCTCTGTTATTATTGACTTTAGAAAAAATGTGTAAAGGAAAAAGTTGTAGGTAATTATGTGGTTAATAATATAGTCTAACCGAATTTTTTATTTAAGCTATAATTTTTGAGTTATGACACAAACTTATGTTTTTTTTAATGGAAACCATAGTCGGCCATGACTTTATAAAAAAGGCCCTTTTTCAACGATTCTAATGATATACCACTTGACATAGCTATTTTTATAAATAAATAAATTATGGCCATTTTTTTTCTTTTCATTTTCGAACTGTTCAAGTAGTACGCTATGGAAACAATTGATAGATGCACATCGTGTATAATAATAAAATTCAAGTTAGTTATTCAAATTTTTCTTTTAATTTTGAAATTATAAAAGTAATTATTTTGGTGTGAAATGTTTATTTCCGTTGGAGTTACAATTTTAAATAAAAAAAATTTCTGAGAAACTAATAAACAGAGAATGACAAACGATACATTAAGAAACAATAAAGGAAATTGGGATATAAATAAAGTAGTACCAAAACAACGTAATTAAAGTAAGTAAAGTATTGTAAGACTAAAGATGTTCAAAAGGTCCACCATTATGATTAATGCACAAATTACACCCTTTTAAAACCGAATTTGTTGCTTTTCTAACGGAACGTCCATCAATATTAGCAAAAACTTCTAGTACAGCTTCTCTAAGGTTATCTACTGTGTCGTGCGACTTTTGATACACCCTATCTTTTACCATTCCCCATAAATAAAAATCTAAAACAGACAGATCGGGGCATCGAGGTGGCCATGCAACCGGTGCGTTTCTTCCTATCCATGAGTTCGGGAATGTTTCATTTAAATGATTTCGTACCGTTAGCTGATTATGTGGCGGTGCGCCATCGTGTTGAAACCATTCGAGCATACCACGTGTCTGTAAGGGTAATTCGTCTAACATATTAGCAAAATCGTTCTGCATAAAGTGAAGATAACGATCACCAGTTAACGTACCATAGAAAATGTAAGGACCAAGAATTGTTGAACCAATGACGCCGCACCAAACATTAAATCCAAACTTAATTTGGGGTCTCCGCTGTTCAACACGATGCGGATTTTCTTGCATCCATAAATGTTGATTATGTCTATTAAACATACCGCAGTTTGTAAATCGTGTTTCATCCGTCCACAAAACTTTAAATCTAAACTGTGGCTCAGCTTCACACATGTTAGTAAACCAAGTACAATAATCCATACGCTTATTGTAGTCATCAGGGTATAGGGTTTGTGCAACTGATAATTTATAGGGATGAAACCTATGTTTTTTCAGTACTCGTACAACAGTACGTTGTGACGTGCCGGCTTCCGCTTCAATTTCTCGGGTTGAAATCGATGGAGTTTGCAATCCACGTGCCAATACGTTTACCTCTTTCTCTTCATTAATGCCTCTTGTCGTATTATTTGGTTTACAGAAAGAACCAAACTCTCCCAAATTATCATACAGTCTCTTAAAGGTAGGTAGAGAAGGCTGGCGACGATCAAATACCGTTCGAAATACTGTTGGGCAGCTTGTTGTACTGCATTTTTATGGCACAAAATGTAACACTCAATCATATCACGCTTTTCTTGATTAGAAAAATTCATATTGATAATTTAAGAAACCTCATTCAACATTAATTAGAAACTAAATGATTTGCACCTGTCAATAATTGTCGTCAGCATCTATCAATTCTTTCCATAGCGTACTACTTGAACAGTTTTTGCTAATATTGATGGACGTTCCGCTAGAAAAGCAACAAATTCGGTTTTAAACTTACTTTAATTACGTTGTTTTGGTACTACTTTATTTATATCCCAATTACCTTTGTTGTTTCTTAATGTATCGTTTGTCATTCTCTGTTTATTAGTTTCTCAGAAATTTTTTTTATTTAAAATTGTAACTCCAACGGAAATTAACATTTCACATTCAAAATAAATTACCCTTTATAATTATCAAAATTAAAAGAAAAAAATTTTAATTAACTAAACTTGAATTTTATTATTAAACACGTGTGCATTTCTATCAATTGTTCCATTATAGCGTTAAACTACTTGAAATAGTTCGAAAATGAAAAGAAAAAATGGCCATAATTTATTATATTATAAAAATAACTAATCATCAAGGAGTTATATCATAGAATCGTTGAAAAAAGGGCCTTATTTTATAAAGTCATTGGCCGAGACTATGTTTCCATTAGAAAAAACACAAGTTTGTGTCACAACTCAAAAATTATAGCTTAAATAAAAAATTCGGTTAGACTATATTATTAAGCATATAATTACCTACAACTTTTTCCTTTACACATTTTTTCTAAAGTCAATAATAACAGAGCCATAGGCACCAAACGAAATAACAAAAAAATAATTTTTGGTAGATATCTAGTTAGCCATGCATCTTTTCCAAAAAACAAAAAGCTCATTATATTGAGCTCGTAAAACTACAATTCTTTCCCCATTTAACCGTCTCTCTATCTCCGCTAGTTTCCGAGATCCCCATACTAAACATCGGAAAAAACTCACCCTGTATATATATATATATATATATAAATCCCCAAGGAGAGTATTTGGTCATAAAAATTATGAATTTTAAGATGTACAGTTGTTGGGGTAATCGACCGAGGGCAAAGAAATTAAACCACCCTTTGTTTATTTAGCTAAGCTTTCGGAAAACTTTATTTCCATCCTCAGAGCCAATTGTAACAACATGAAAAGCCGTTCTTAATGTTTATTGTATTTTTGATGTGTTTTGATGAAATTTTGTGTTAAATCTAATTATTAAGCACATGTAAATTTTTTATCTCAGATTTGGATGTTTTTGGTGTTAAAAGATGTGTAATTTTATCAGGATTGTAAATCTGATATTTGTTTATTGAAATTTTATATGGTTTTATTGTTATTAATAATTTTATAATATTATAAATCAGCTGTAAATTGTAGAGATAATAATTTGGAATTTCATTGGTCCATCTTATAGGGAAATATGCGCCGAGGTCTCAAAATTCACCAAAATTTGTATTTAGTCTGTTTTAGATGCTTGATGTAAAAGCACGTATAATGTATTCACTCCGTTGTTAATTATTAATTGTGCTTAAGAGCCAATATTCAAAATTATGGGTGGTGCCAAAAGTGTTTACCTAAATTATTAAGGTTATGTCGTCATAAAAGTTATAATTTATGTAAAAGTTATTACTAGTGTTTATATTAATTTAAGAATCAGAATAATAAAAATTTAGTTCTTCTATAATTAATAAAAAGTGTTTAATTTGTTTTAAATAATTCAACTTACCTGAAATGAACAGTCAACGGTGTTTTCATTTCCAAATTTATGGAAAATAAGTTATAAAAGCCTGTTAAATGCAAAGTGCGATTATTAATGAATTTAAAGAAGGAAGTTACTTACCATTTATTGAATATTTATTGAGTTTCACTGCAACTGTGGGCGATTTATCAACGACCGAGGTCGAGCTGAGTGAAGACGCGATCATCTGTTAGTTGGCGGGAATTATTGACAACTCATTTTTGACAAGTCAGATATACACAGTGCTACATCAACATTGGAATATACACTTGGAGTCAACATTTATAGGAAACACAGATAAGTCTTTTTAGTAATTTTATTGATGTGTGTTGAATTTATTATTATATTTTGTAACTGTCAATGGGCGAGGCCACGAATTTAAGAACCCTGAGATATTTAAAATATTTGTATGCTGTTATTAGTGATTTATTTTATGGGCGTAACCAACATAAAAAATTTTATTTAAGCTAGCCGAGGTATATTAATCAAAATTACATTCGATTATATTATTATAATTATTTATTAAGCATATTA
>JABXWE010060190.1:0-10199 GCA_014611495.1 Limonius californicus
TGTCCAAAATCGGTATCGGTGTCAAATATATCCTCCCGCTTCTGACTTCCCTAATGACTTCATACATTGCGAAGTAACAATAGACAAAACGGAAAACGGTGTGTAACTTTTATCTCATTGTGCAAACATTGACGAAAGTTGCAACTTAATTCAAAATCTCGTTAGAAACGAACAGACTCTGTAGTAAACAAAAATAAACCTTTTAAGGATCCCTCTGTATAAATCGTATTTACATAAAGGTTAATTCCCTACACCCATAGATGTAAATGTTATATAATATTTTCCATATTTTTATAATTAATAGTTATGAGCTATTTTCTTGTAACGGCTGCTAACATTTTACCGGAATGATGATTTTGCGTCATACATAAACACATACATAAATATAAACACAAACAGTAATAGTTTAAACAAAATAATGGGTAATAAAACTACATATAGTAAAAAGATCGAATTAGGATATTAAGGAAAAAAGTGTACCGGGCAATAACAACAATTATTGGGTTGTTATAAAAAATATTATTAGCATTAACTAGCGTTCGCTGTTAGTAGCAGACTGACGTAATAAATATTGCACATTTGAAAATGACTAACGTAAAATACCAATGGCTATTATAGTTTTACAGGCAAAACATGCTGTTCTTCGTATAGCAAATTAATTATTGATGGGGAGCCTTTAAGCTGATGCATGTTGGAAAATAAAGGTCAGTTAAATATAAATTGTATCAAAGGAAACCGAAAATGTGGAATAATCGGTTAAAGCTTGTTCAAAGAGTTATGGATATAAATCTCGCTATTTAAAATGAAATTGCACCAAAGTAAATGCTATTATAGGATAATTAGTTTAAATGAAATTCTGTACTGTACTGTACTAATGAGATTGATATGAGTAGTTTACTGAACAGGGGAATCAATGTACAATACATCTCGTTTAGATTTTTATTACTGCAGAAACTTACAGTGTCAGTAAAAGCTACTGTATATCAATAATTCAGTACATTATTCGTATACAATGTGTCTGAACGAAAATAGTCCGCCCTGAATAACTTTGTAAATGATCAAATTTGAAAAAGACAAGTGAGCAACAGTATGAAGGTAGACATCTTGTCCATGTGAGTCACCTACCCTACTTCATCCCTCTAGTGTCCACCACTACCAACCCCGAAATTTTAAATAGCAAGGGGTGTTAAGTCGTACTTCATTTGAAAGGTTCTTCATCTCTTTACACAATCTGAAATTTTTTTGCAATTATGTTGAGTCGTTTTTGAGAAATGGTATTTTGAAGTTTCGAATGCGTATGAGAAATGTTCAACTAAAAAATTCAGAAAAATGTTCAAGATATTTTCCTAATCGTTCAAGGTTGCTACCATTAACTTCCATAAAATAGTACAATCCATTTTCAAAGTAATTTCGTACATTATTAAAAATTTCGGGCGTTAATGAACGCCAATCCTGATTAATCTGGGTATTCATTCTTTCCGAGAATCTAGTTGAGTAACATAGATGTTAGTTTTTAAGTGACTCACAGAAGCAAATCTATTGGGTTGATATTAGATGACCTGACTGGCCACTCCACAGCATCTTAAACAAATTTACAGAACAAAAACAGATCTTTATACTTCTTACAAATGAATAGAAGTAAAAACCAAACAGTATATAATTTTGTTTCGTTGCTATGTTGCATATTTAATGTTTATTGTACAGAGAATATTGACATTTAATAAAATAACCTGAATACTTTCTTCAAATTTTTTAATTTAACGTTTCCCGTACGCATCTGAAACTACAAACTGCCATTTCTCAAAAACGAATTGTACAAAATTTTCAGATTGCACAAATAGCAGGAAAGCCTTTCGAAAGAACTATCACTAGACACCTCTTGTCAGTTAAAATTTTGAGGTTGGTAGTGGTGGAGACTAGGGGGATGAAGTATAGTAGATGAGTTACATGATAAGAGATGTCCCCCTTAAAACTAGTGCTGACTATGTTTTTCAAATTTGATCATTTACAAAGTTAGTCAGGATGGATTATTTTAGTTGCAACACACAGTTGCAGTAATTGGATCAATCTATTAATAACATTTCTTCCTTTAGGAACGTAATTTAATAATAAGTTACTTGCGATTATAATTTAAATTCTTAATATGGTGTGATTTGAGAATTAGGTAATGATCTTATCCAGGCGACCTTTATATTTTAAACATTCTTATTGATTCCGCGTTGTCACGAACATGCGGTTGAACAGGATTAATGACTAGCTGTATAATGAATTGCAAGAGGCACCAATTTTTATCCGTTTCTCAAATATCAAGTTCAAACATATTACATAACCACTCTTGTGCGTTTTGTCCCTGATATTTCCATCTTTGTTTGAAATGACTTCATTTTATACTTTACATCGATTTCTTTTGTTTTTAATTAAAGCGGCGCCGCACATTACGATTGATAATTACATCTCGGTACTGTATAATATATCTCGGAGACAGTAGGTTTTATAAGTTATTCCTAGTACAATAATAGGGATACTTTTGGTGTAACAACTATGAAAGAATATTTCAAGGGAGGAGTTTTCTGAGTGGCCGATTGGTGTACACGTGCACGCGCGAGTTCCGACCTTTTACTGTTTTAAAAGCAAGTTTTGAACTTAAATAGTTAAATTGCTTTATTGAGAACTCGGTAAGAGTAATTTTAGGGGTGCTCCCCAAACCTAGCCTATTTTTTCCTTTTAATTAAAATTTGTGTCCTCGTTTTTCCTTTCCTGTTTCACGTTTTGTGCACAGGTGGGAACAACACATACAAATATGTTAAATCTACCAGCAAACAATCTCAATCCAAGTTAATACATTAATAAATAATTAATATAATCTGACCCCTTCAAGAATGGAGACTTCTGACTACAGAAGCCTTCTAGAATCTCAACAAATGAATACCCTTAACATTACAGAACCCGAAAAAAACAAAAGTGTTCAAACCAGAAAAGTTATTAACTTTCCACCCGCTAATGTTTTTCCAAGCAAAGAACAAGCAATAATCCTCAATGCAGTGGAAGGCCCAACCTTGAAAGATTATATAGTCGCAGCTGGCAATATAGTTGAACCGAAAAACATTTTATTTGCCTCGAGAATTTCGAACAACCGCATATGTGTATATCTCGATACCAAACAATCTGTAGACAATTTAATAGACAATCACGACACAATAAATATTGATGGTAAAGAAGTTGGAATCCGCCGTCTTGTAACTCCAGCGCGACGGATAATTTTATCCAACGTGTGCCCTTCTATCCCCCACGAGGTTTTGATTCATTTAGTTAAAGGGCTAGGATTAAAACCTGCTTCACCTATGTCCTTCCTTAGAGCCGGCATACCAGGAGATGAATACGGGCATGTTTTAAGTTTTCGCCGACAGATATATATCCAGCCTAACATAGAAGTTGAGCTACCTTCATCCGTAATGATAAAATTTGAAGAAACAAATTATCGTATTTTCTTAACTCTAAAGTGCTTCATTTGCAAAACTCCTGGACATATAGCTAATCAGTGTCCAAATCAAAATGCACCAGCTCTAAATCAGCATATCGTTACTTCTCTACCTAACACAATTGAAGATAGCCAAAGAATTAATGCTACTACAGAAGCTGCTGTTTCTACTTCTCATGACAATCACCTTCAAAACAACTCAACCGAACACGGTCTTAAAAGAAATGCTTACTCAACGGCAAGCTCTTCTATAGAACCTATAACTATTGAAGAAGAAGGTACTGCTGATAATCGACATGCGAGCCTAAATCCCAATAGATCACCTACCTTTCAGTCACCTAACGAAACCCCCAAAAAAGTTACAAAGAAACAAAAGCTAAACGACTCTACAGAAAGCCTGACCCCTATAACAGAATTACTGAAACCTGCGCAACTGTTTATTGAAAATGCGTCTCCACCTTTTATTTTAAATTTTCAACAAATTTGTTCCTTGCTGGACAACGTAAGTGGATCTCCTGATCCTCTTAGTGTCGCTCGACAATATACAGATGATGTACCCCAACTATTAGACATGATACATGCAGTATACCCGAATCTGACTCACCGTAGCATAAAATACCGGTGTACAAGAATTCAAAAGAAAATCAAAAAACAGTTAGAGTTTGAGCAAGCGCTTGGTGAAGATACCGATGCGTCATGCTCTTCCCAACTGAGTACGTACTAACATAAACATAACTTAAATTTTAAAATTCATATTACAATGGAACATAAATGGGTATTTCACCCATCTTGAAAAGTTACAACTAATTATGTCAAAGGAGTATGTATCATTACTGTGCCTCCAAGAAACCAACTTTAAGAACAACGATTTCCATAGACTTAAGGGCTATAAGTGTTACTACAAAAATAGAAATAACCAAGTAAGAGCCAGTGGAGGGGTAGCTATATATATTAAAAATGAATATTTGTCTCAAGAGATTCTACTAACGACTGAATTGGAAGCGGTTGCAATTACTGTTCTATTTCCACCAATTAAAGTAACAATATGTAATATTTATATCCCACCAAACGTTAATGTTACTGTAGAAGAACTCCATAATTTATACACTCAATTACCTTCTCCTTGCTTTATTATGGGAGACTTTAATTCTCACAACACCGCTTGGGGTTCCCAAATTACAAATTTAAGAGGAAATATAATACAAGAGTTTATAGAAACTACCAGGCTAACTATTTTAAATACAGGAGAACAAACAAGATTTAACTCTTTTAACGGAAATTTTTCAGCCATAGATCTCTCTATGTGCGATGCTAATGTATCCCCGTATTTTTCATGGGAAGTAGATTCGTATTTATATGGAAGTGGCCATTTCCCAATCAAAATAACTAACAGTCTAGAAATTAAATCATATAATTTCCATGTTAATTTAAACTGGAATTTAAAGAAGGCTAATTGGAAACAATTTACCGATACTGTCCAGCGTAACTTAAATGCAGATGAACCAGAAGAGAATGTAAATGAAATGGTGGATAATATAACAGCTATTATTATAAATGCAGCTGAAGAAGCAGTTCCCAAAATATCATTTCGCAAAAATCGTATGCCATCCCCCTGGTGGAACAAAACGTGTGAAGAAGCCATTAAACAAAGTAAAAATGCTTTCTACAAATTAAAAAGAAATAATTCTACTGAAAACCTATTAAATTTTAAACAACTTCGAGCAAAAGCAAAATTTATTATTAAGAAAAGTAAAAGAGACACATGGAGGAACTATACCGCTAGTATAAACTTATCTACGCCTGTAGCTAAAGTTTGGAGTAAAATAAGAAAATTGAAAGGTATAGATACTACCCAACGCATCTCAGTACTGGAACAAAACGATCAAATACTAACATCAAATGAGGACATTGCGGAAGCACTAGCAGTTAGATTCCAACAGGCATCCAGTGATAGTAACTATAACCCCAATTTCATAAAGCAGAAACAAAGGTATGACACTGAAGAATTAAATTTTGCAGCAAACGAAGAACACCCTCTCAACCTACTGATCTCAACTATTGAATTTGAAGATGCCTTAAGTTCTGTAAAACACTCTAGTCCAGGTCCAGACAATATCCCTTATATATTTCTCAAGAATCTACCAAACAATGGAAAACAATACCTCTTAAGAATATATAATACTTTGTGGAAGTTTCAGCAGTTTCCTACAGCATGGTCTGAAGCAACTATTCTACCGATTTTGAAACCTAATAAACCTAAAACAGACGTCAACTCTTATCGGCCTATATCACTGACAAGCACCATGTGCAAGCTTCTTGAGAAAATTATAAATAGACGTTTAATGTGGCATCTCGAATTGAACAATCTGATATCCTCTTCCCAAAGTGGTTTTCGCAAACACAGATCAACAAATGATAATCTTCTCATTCTTGAATCAGAAATACTGGAAGCGTTTGCCAATAATCAGAAACTTATAGGTATTTTCTTCGACATCGAAAAGGCATATGAGATGACTTGGCAAAATAGGATTATCAGGACTTTAATGCAGTGGGACATACAGGGGCGCATACTCTCTTTTATACAAAATTTTATAAAGAATAGAATGTTCAAAGTAAAGGTTAATGGAGTTTTATCACAAAAGAGACCTTTGCAAAACGGTACTCCCCAAGGGTCTATTCTAAGTGTTACCTTGTTCTTGATAGCTGTTAATGATATGTTGCTCAATATTGAAAAACCAGTGAAAGCTAATTTATACGCTGACGACCTTGTAATTTATGCCAAAGGCAAAGACCTTAACGTAATAAAAGAAGCTTTACAAACATCCATTGATAGTCTAGAAAAATGGTGTAATAATGCAGGCTACAAATTTTCTACAGAAAAGACGAAATGTGTTCTCTTCTCCAAAAAGCTGGAACTTACTAAACCAACCCTCAGATTATATGGTAGAAAATTACAATATGCAGAGAAAATTGTTTTTCTTGGAATGGTATTTGATCAGAGATTAACCTGGAAAGACCATTTAAATGCTGTTAAAAGTTCTAGTAGTAAAGGATTGGCCCTCATGAAAACCTTGGCAAACCATAAATGGGGCGCAGATAGCACAACTTTACTTCATATATATAAAAGCCTCATACGGTCAAGACTCGACTATGGTGCGATTATTTATTCGACAGCTAAGAAATCATATCTCAAAATGGTAGATTCCATACAAAATTCTGCCCTTAGGATAGCATTTGGACTCTTTAGGACCAGTCCTATAGAAAGTCTTCACAGTCTTACTGGAGAACAACCCTTATCTCTTAGAAGAAAGCAATTAACCTTAGCGTTTGCCGCTTCAATTTCGTCAAATCCAAAAAATCCAACCTACTGTAACACCTTCAGCAACCGTTTTAAAATAATATATAATACTAAAAAAAATGTTCGTCCACCATTATACGAACGAATAAATAGAATATCTTCCGAAATTATGTTCCAGTGGCCAAAGATATCTCCTTTTGAAATTCCTAATATCCCTCCGTGGTCCCTAGCACCCCCAAATCTTAACACTAAACTAGCGAAATATCACAAATCTGAGACCCACTCCTCTATCATTCGAAGTGCCTATTGTGAGATGTGCGAGTGTTACGCGAACTCAAAATTTATCTACACTGATGCCTCCAAAACAGAAGACGGTGTGGGAGCAGCTTTTGTAACAACGGATACCAGGAAAACATACAAACTACCTACAGTATGCAGTGTTTTCACTGGAGAGCTCTATGCTATTTTTCAAGCTACCACTTATGCACTGGATGATCAAGTTCAACATCAAGGTTTAACCTATGTTATCTTCACTGACTCGTTGAGTTCAGTACAAGCATTACACCAGCTGTACCCTGCTAATCCACTTGTGCAATTAATTAAACAGCAATTGTCAAAATTTGTACCAAACTCCGTAACTATAGCTTATGTATGCTCTCATGTCGGCATCGATGGCAATGAAGCAGCTGATAAATTGGCCAAAGAAGGAACTACTTCTCAAAATCTGACACCTATTTATATGTCAACAGATTTAAAGAATAACTTTAAAGAAATTATGAAGAACGTATGGCAGCATCAATGGACCAACAGCAACGCAAAACTGAAGGAGATTAAACCGTTAACAAAGGACCGTATGTTTCTTCCACCAAATAGAAATGACCAAGTAGTTATCTCTAGACTTCGTATAGGCCACTCCAGGATCACACACGAATACTTGTTTAAAAGAGAAGACCCCCCCACCTGTGATACATGCCAAACGTCTCTAACAGTAAAACACTTAATAACAGAATGTGCCAATTATGAGGAATTTCGACAACATTATGAAGTTAACGACAACTTAGCCATCGCTATTGGAAATCAAGAAGAAGAAGTTGAACGTACCTTACTATTTCTAAAGGCTGCTAATTTGTTTGATAAGATATAAGTATTAATGCATGGGTATATATATATATATATGTGATAATTGGTAATGTGTAGCTGCTAATGGCCTTTGTTGTTGAAGCGGCTTTACTTTTGTAAATAAAAAAAAAAAAAATAACCAAAATTTTGCTCAAAATGCCGTTCCATTCCTTTACCAAAGGGCTTGATACAATATGCAAACAAATCAATTTTAAATTTGTATATTTTTCAAATAACAACATTCGGAACTTGTTGGCAAACCCTAAAGACTAAGTGAAAACTCGGGGAATTACGAAATTGCCTGTTCTTACTGTAATGGAAAATATATTGGGCAAACTAAACGTAATATTGAAATTAGGTTTAAAGAACATATAGCTCGTTACAAAAATAATAGATTTCATAAATCAAGGGTTGCCTAACATATTTACGAGACAGAACACGGTATCAAACTAGAAAACCTAAAATTGTTAAAGGAAGTGTCGTTAATAAAAGAATTGAATTGCTATGAGAGCATTTATATTTTCAAAAATGAGAGAATCTGTTGAATTCAGATAATGGGCCAATTCCTACCTTAGATTGAGTTCGTTTAATGAAAATAATTTTTTAACCGGTTAGGCATAACGAACCCTAACGAGGATTTACTATTTAAGCCTTTGCTTGTTAGATGATTAGCATTGGACTTCAATTGTTGACTTGATGTACGACTTATCACCAGAGATTTTCCTCGGCCAAGTTACTGTAGTTAGTTCAAGTTCCTACTGAATATGGCAGCTTAGTTGTCGAAATAGGTGTTTAGGTGTTCTAAATATCGTGGGGTAAGAAGTTTTCCAAAGTTTATATTAAATAAAAAGTTGAAATTTGGGTGTTGCACTAAAACATATAACTCACTTTTGGAGAATGCCCAAACATAAGTACCTACAATAAAAATAACTACAGGAGCAATCAGAGGAAATACAGATATAAAAAATATCTACTTATTTTTGAAATGTACGTACACTACGTTCTACAAAGCTCATTTATTGTTTTTTAGAGAAAAAACTAGACGGGACCAGTTCAGCTAGTTTACTATTAAAACATTACAACTATACACAAAATTTAAATAAAATAAACAACTGGATATATTCGAAAACTGTATCTAAAGTCTAATAAAAACAGTAATTAGTGATGTAATTGTCATACGCTTCTGCCGTTAAAAACATATTAAGGTATTATCCGCTACTCGTCCCGATTTCATTTGCTGACATTCTTGTTTGATTACTAAGTCGTATTAAATATTACCGCCAATGCAGTATCCTAGTTTGTATTTCAAATATGTTAAGTATTAATTAGTAACTTTGCTTATGGCTTTATGGAGACCTTGAAATATTGGCGAAATTTCTCATAACGACGGTATGCAAGCTGACGAAGATATACATGGGAACAACTAAACATTCATAAGTAAATTTAGAAATAATGGTATTACCTACAACGTTTTAAAAAAGTTGTTGAATTAGAGGAAGTACGGCGAAGAACTACTCAGAGGGTAATTCAAACTGGAAAAGTAGTAAGAATTACAAAACACCAGTAGATTTCACAAAGATCCTACGTTTACAGTATGAACAATTCAAGAGCTAATTGTAGAGGATGAAATGGAAGTGCCATACGTGGATCGAAACTTCCTTCGCCTCAACGTAATTGATTAAATTACATTAAAAGACTAACAAGAAGTTGTCAGTTTGCCGCATTATTGCCGTAAATTAAATGCAGTAGAATTGGTGTGGAGTGCAGTGAAACGAAACTAAGAATATCTAGTATAGAACCAAAACTAAAAGCAGAATCCGTACATAACATAAAGTTATTAATTCATAAGTACTATGAGCAAAGACAATACTCAATGAGAAAAGTGTGTCCGACATTATGATTTAACTCGAAAATAAATAGAAAATTCTACAATGTGTTAAATCTCCTATTATACATTTAAGCGACAATGGTGACAATAACGATGAGATTTAATCCAGAAGGTTACATACACATTGAATTATAAGTGAAAGTATAATTAATTATGTTTATTAAAACACATGTACGAAATAGAAGTTTTCTTCTGTTTTAATAAATGAAAACCACCAAATACATGAAGGTTCCTATTGGTAGCATATAAGCAATTATTGTCCCCAATAGCAGCTTGTAAATAAATAAATAATCAATTACAATAATATATAGTTAACCGGTAGACGTGAAATGTACCAACTCACTTCATACAACGTAGTTACAATTATTGTTGAAATACAATTTAAAGATGAAATGACAAAAGACAAACTCATTTGA
>JABXWE010060193.1:0-26572 GCA_014611495.1 Limonius californicus
ACACCGTTAATGTTACAAAATGTAAATAGATCTTTAACCGATAGGTTCAATATGTGTTTACAGCAAAATGGTAGATTGTTTGAATATCTAATGAACTAATTATGTTTATGTTAATTTATTTATGTTGCGTTTATTAATCTTTTGTTCTGAATAATTTTATTAAATCTAAATAAATACGATATAAATTTGTTATAAAAAAAGAAGTAATATTATCATGCCAACGAGTAGCAACTCTTCGAATTCTTGAGCCATGTCGCCTACGTTTTTTCCCATCTTCTGTGTAAATTTACGGAAAAACATTAATATCTCAAAATAATAGTGCGATAGATACGGCAAACATAATATTTTCTGAAACAACACACTTTAAGCTTTTCAACGGCAAAATAATATACAGGGTGTTGTATTTAAGAAATTCAATTAAAATAGAATTGAAAATAGAGATGTCTGAACAAATATTTTGGACACCCTGTATAATTAAATCAAAAAGTGAAGATAGTTTAGGATAAACTAGGTCAACATTAGATTACATGTAAATTTGTCAGGGCAACTAACAAACAGTGGCGGAGATATAACAGTTTAAAGATAGTATGTTTTTGAACAAATATTGCTTTTTAAATTCATAACTTGGCAACGCAGCATTCGACCCACACACAAATTTCAAGTTGAATACAGAACACACAGAGGCTTTATTTCCCACATAAAAATGTAGGGTATTCCATTTAAGAAAAATATAATTTTTGGTATTGCTCTTTTTTGATACACCCTGTATACTTGAAAATAATTTTGGGTTATAGCAGAGATGAAACGTTAAAAGTTATATTAAGAAAATTTTCCCATAAGTTCAACGGTTTAGTAATTATTGACCGACGCGCGCTTCTTGGACAACGCTGTATATGTTACCACAAATGTTAGAAATTTCTTAATATTTATAATAGTCAGTTAATATAATACAATTTTTCGCTTAAATTAGTAGAGGTCTAACAAAATTCAGAAATAACAGAGGTACCACAATATTGGTGGACAGGGAACGTCTCAATGAGGCCATTATTCATTCATCGAACTAAAATTTCTTTTACATTCACTGGTTGAAATACTAGAATTGTTGCAGCAGCTTTGATGAGAGGTTTCAAATCTCCTGGAACATCATTTTCATCATCCATTTTGGAATATCTAAATCCACATTTGATATCTATTTCTTCCAATTTGAATACCCTGCCAAACGGGAACGAATACAATTTTTGGTTTGAATTAATGGTGTCCAACGGAATTAAGAAATAACAGAGTTGACACAATATTAATGGAGAGGGAACGTTACAATGGCGCCATTATTCATTCATCCTACTAAGATTCTTTTAAATTCGCTGGTTGAAATGCTAGAATTGTTGCCGCATATTTGAATAGAGGTTTCAAATCTCCTGGAACATCATTTTCATCAACCATTTTGGAATATCTAAAAATCCACATTTGATGTATTTTTCTTCCAATTTCAATACCATGCCAAACGAGAACGAATACAATTTCTGTTTTAAATTGATGGTGGTCCAACGGAATTAAAAAATAGAAGAGTTGCCACAATATTAATGTACAGAACACGTCTCAATGAGGCCATTATTCAAGCATCAAAATAAATTTCTTTTACATTCATAGTGGTTGAAATGCTAGAATAGTTGCCGCAGCTTTAAAAAAAAGTTGCAAACTCCTGGAACATCATTTTCATCATCCATTTTGGAATATAAAAATCCACATTTGATATCTTTTTCTTCCAATTTAAATACCCTATCAATCGGAAACGAATACAATCTTTGGTTTAAGTTGATGGTGGTCCAACGGAATTAAGAAATAACAGAGTTGACACAGTATGAATGAACCGGGAATGTCTTAATAGGGTCATTACTTTATTCGTCGAACTACAATTTCTTTTACATTCACTGGTTAAAATGATAGAATTGTTGCCGCAGCTTTGAAGAGAGGTTTCAAATCTCCTGGAACATCATTTTCATCATCCATTTTGTAATATCTAAATCCATATTTGACGTCTTTTTCTTCCAATTTGAATACCTTGCCAACCAGGAGCAAATATAATTACATAATTGTTGTAATTAATGGTGGTCCAAAAAAATTAAGAAGTAACAGAGTTGCCACAATATCAGTGGACATGGAATGTCTCAATGAGGCCATTATTCATTCATAGAACTAAAACTTCTTTTACATTCACAGGTTGAAATGCTAGATTTGTTGCCCCAGATTTGTAGAGCGGTTTCAAATCTCCTGGAACATCATTTTCATCATCCATTTTGGAATATCTAAATCCACATTTGAAATCTACTTCTTCCAATTTAAATACTTTGTCAACCGGAATCGAATACAATTTTTGACTTAAAATGATAGTGGTCCAACGGAATTATGAAATAACAGAGTTGACACAGTACTAACGGACAGGGACGTCCCACTGGGGTCATTATTTCATTCATATAACTAAAATTTATTTTACATTCACTGGTTGAAATGGGGAATTGTTGCCACAGCTTTGAAGAAAGGTTTCAAATCTCCTGGAACATCATTTACATCATCCATTTTGGAGTATCTAAATCCACACTTGATATCTTTTTTATCCAGTTTAAATACCTTGCCAACCGGAAACTAATACAATTTTTGGTTTAAATTGATGGTGGTCCAACGGAATTGAGAAATAACAGAGTTTAATGAGGTCATTGTTTCATTCATCGAACTAAAATTTCCCTTACGTTTACTGGTTGAAATGCTGGACTTATTGGCACACCTTCGAACAGAGGTTTCAAATCTCCTGGAATATCATTTTCATCATCCATTTTGAAACATTTAAATCCACAAATGATGCCTTTTTCGTCCAATTTAAATACCTTGCGCAATTTGTCGTATATGTGTTGCGTTTTCTATATATTCTTTCTCATTTCATGTGAAATGTGAAGATCTAGTGGTCATCATTATATTTCAAAGATTATTAGGTAATGATCTAAAATACTGGCTAACATTAATAGTTCTAATATTAGCAACATGAACAGAAATGCCTTCAAAAGTTTTCACATTTAGATCAGTAATCGCATCTTATAGTTGATGATAGCCGTAAATTTTTAGGTGATATTTTTTGGATGAACCAACGACACGGTAGTCTTTATGCTATTAACTAACCGGAACAATATTTTCCGGAATTTTACAAACCGCAACGATATGTTTAATCATTTCAGGAACCGGAATGCGTTTCACGTTTTCAGGCGTTAAATATTAATAATACTTTAAACAGAAAATAGCTCATATCTCGTAACTTTTCCATTTGATTTTAATCGTGTACGATCGATCATTGTTGAACGCTTACATGAACGTTCTATATTTCTCCAAATGTAATTTATTTATTTATAAAAAATCTACTTTTGAAATAATATATAAAAGTAAATATAAACACAATAAAGTCTGTAATTCACCGCTAGATAATGTATATAAGAATTGAACAAATGATATGTATATGATATTTATGCACTTACTCGTATATACAATGATAAACGTGAAGTCAAGGGTGTAACTACATACCGACATACTAAAACGTTCCCAAAACGAATAAAGCAAGTCACTGAAGTGCACCGCTCTGACACACTTTACACTTGGTTTTCTTGTTACAGTTTTTCAGCAGAGCTTTCGTCAAGTGAGGGGTTCAAGCCGTTAGCTGGTGGAGGACAGAAGAGTTTGAGCAAGAGTGCAAGCAACAGGTGGCTCATAAAGTAGATATTCGCATATCACCAAACTGGCAGTGCGATTGATATACACCACTCTCACCTAACAACACCTACCTTGAACCAATTTACAATTGAATTACTAAAGTTACACCACCCATCTTTCCTAGACTGGCAGATGACTGATTACTGAATTTAGATAAAGTTGTTGTTTTGAATAAAACTTGTTCGAATAAACAGCAGTTTTTTTTTAAATTTCAGCGCAACCAATAAGCTTATGAGAGGTAAAAACATGCTAATATTCAAAGCATGAATTAGTATTTGCAGAAAAAGGTTAAAATGCCTCATACATTTTCGCCAGAAGAACAACTTTATATTAAGTTTGCAGAGTAATGCAAAATGTTTCCCGCAATTCGCGGGCAAAGTAGTGACGTATGAGGCGTTGCAAATAAGAACATTAAAAGTTACAGGTATCACAAGTTATCGTGTCCCCAGATAATAACATCGTCTAATTACCCTCATATTATCACAATTAAATTATGCTATGAATTACGTTAATGACTTTTATAACTCTAATTGTAGAACCAAGTTTTTCTTAATTAACTGCTCTTATTAGCGAATTTATGTTATGGCTCAATTGAGATAGCTTTTCTAAAAAATTCTATTAAATTCCAAGAGACTTTCAGGAATCAGATCATGCCACAGTTATTTTACATCTTGTAAGCATAACGTACAGGGGTTATAAGATTGATTTTTAAAGCCTGCTGTTATACTATACCTTTTGGTGCCTTATCACATGCGTCAGTTATACCACGGGAGTTCGATAAATAACTTTGTTAGTTTAATACTTAACTCTTCAAAGACTTTTTGACCTTAAAAGTAATGAAAATTAGTAAATACACATTATCCTCGATTGTGGAGTATGGCATGAAGGAGCTGAGCTTTCTTAGAAGAAAATGTAAACAGTGAACAAACTTAAAGACCGCTACCTGCTTGGAAAACATTTGCTAACCGAATAAACATAGGATTTAAAATTTTAGTTGTGTATTGACATCGTTCCTGAACATCTTTAGAGGTGCAGACGTTGCTAATTTATAAAAACAATCAACCAAATATTTTTCATTATTTCATACTATAATTTAGTGCAGCGTATTCTCAATGCGGAACACATGTTTTTATACAGAATAGCAATTCCGGTGTCAAGTAGGCAAATTTTCTCGGAAGGACGCATTCGGCCGCACTTCTTATACCATCTCGTAAGCCGAAATCAATACTAAAAGCCTTTGTTGGAAATAGAGTCCCTACAATCAACAATGCAATCTACTTTACCATGTTTTAAAATTAGGTTTTTTAGTCCTACAAGAATATGCCTTAGAATATAATTCAGTATTACGTTTTACCTCTTACTATATCTTTTAAAAGTTAACAAAACCTTCTAGATTTCTTGTCTGTACATTTTATTTATTTTATTATTATTTTGGTTGTACAAATGTACAATAGACTATACAACACACACACAGATGCAGCAATAGTTTCTTCTACAAATGCGTTGCTTACTTAAAGTACCGTAGACATATAAGACCTATAGCCTAACGTGGGGTCCAAACCGCAGGAAGCGAACGAGAAGTCATAATTTACTAGACAGAATGCCTTACTGTTTTTCATGCTCTTGTGAAAGAGAACGGTTGTTAGAAAACCAATGCTATGGTGTTGAAATTTGTAACCTAAACTTCTCTCTAATGTAGTAGTCTAATTCTCTGACCTGTAGTCTACGGCGGCCTTTTGCATATATTACTAACTTGTTTTATGAAAATAGTTATGATACCAATTTATGTATTTATTGTTTTTAGCTGGTTTTCGTGTGCTGTAGATTAAGGAAGCATGTGGTGTGCAATCCACGTTTTTATTACAATATGTGAGATGTTCGGTTAATAACATCAAAAAGCAGTTATGATTAGACATTGTAAGGCGAAGGACGTGCGGTAGTATACATAGGGTTAATAAAAAGATGAGAATGCACTGGTGCAACGTACTGAATATTGAACTCTGTGCTTAGTAGTCGTGCTGAGTATTTCGAAGTCGGACTTAGAACTATACCGATATGTTTCCAATTTATAACAAGAGATGTTTTTTTTTATACGTTTATTGTGCAATCTGTTAAAAACTAACAATAAGCACAGATGATGAATGATAACATGACATGTGAGGGAAGTCCTCCCTTGAGTACAACCCTGTATGAATGATTAAAGTGCTGTTATCTAATTATTTACATTAATATGTAAAAACTTAAAAACTTAATTTTTATATGGTAAGTCTAGTGGCAATAAGAGATGTGTGCTCGTAATCTATTATTTGAGCTAAGAGTGTTATTTCCCTACGTCTGCTTCTAATTTATAATGCGGGTTCTGTGTGCTTAATTTATTAATAGAGCTGTGTGCTTGTTATTTATTATCAGGGATGTGTGTTGTTAATTTACTATCCGAGTTCTAACTTGTTAATTCATTATTCCTAATTCATATTCAGTGCTGTGTGGTCATTATATTATCATATTTATCATTTTTTTTACTTTATTGTTTGAATTATGAGTTATTAATTCATCATTAAAATTGTGTGCTCCTAATTCGTAATCAGAGGTGTGTTTTTGATTTATTTTAGATTTGTATTAAGTTCATTTATTATCTGAATTATTAATTTAATTTATTATTAGTGTACTTCTGTTTTCTAATCAAAATTGTGAGTGTTTAATTTATTATTAGTCTTCCTAATTTGTATATGCTCATAATTGCTTACGAGAGCTCTGACACTTTAATTTATAATCAAAGTTCATTTATTATCTGAATTCTGAATTTAATTTATTATTAGTGTACTTCTGCTTTCTAATCAAAATTGCGAGTGTTTAATTTATTATTAGTTTTCCTAATTTGTATATGCTCATAATTTCTTATGAGAGCTCTGACACTTTAATTTATAATCAAAGTTATGTGCTCTTCAGTTCTAATTAGAGGTATGTAGTTTACTTCATTTAGTATTAGCACTATGTGCTCCTAATTCATAGTCACAGCTGCTTGTTTAATTTATTATTAAACGTGTGAGCTTCTAATGTATAATTCTATGAGTTTATTATTAGGACTGTGGACCTGTAATTTATAATCATAACTGTGTCATTTTAATTTATTTCTAAAATTGTATTATACTTGATTTGATATCTGAATTTTCAGCTTTATTTATCACTAGTGTGCTTCTATTTTCTAATAAAAGTTGTGAAAATTTAATTTGTTATTAGCGCAGGGTTGTCCTATAGTCACAGTTTTATGTTCTTAATGTATTATTAGAATTGCTAGCTTCTCATTTATAATCAGAGTTATGTATTCCTAATTTATTAAGCAAGCTGTTACACCCTAATCTATAATGAGAGTTATGTGCTCTTAATTTATTATCAGTGTTATGTGCTCTCAATTTATTATTAGCACTGTGTGCTCTTAGTTTATAGTCACAGCTGCGTTATTAATTTATTATTAAAGCTGCGAGCTTCTAATTTATAATACTGTGAGTTTATTATCATAATTTATTATGCGATTTTCAAATTTGCCGCTACACTTTATTAATTCCGTAATTTGTTTGCCGCTTCGTAGGAATGAATATCGCTGTTTTAATTGAATTGTTATTTTGGTTACCGTTTCGCTGTTTTGTTTTGTCTTTTGAAGTTCGAAATATGTTAATAGTTTCTCTGTGTCAAATTGCAGACTTGTTTTTCATCGTTTGACCTCTGACTGTTCCTAGAATTCTCGTGTCCGTTATTCCAGAACTTTCTAGAACTTCTTGCGTAACATTTTGTAATGTGGTGCAACCTTTTGAGGAGAGTGCTGATTCCCGTTACGTTTTGAATTCCGCCAGACTCCGGTCTTCGAAAATACGATCCATCGAGGGCCGTTACAAGAGTGAAAGTCAGACCGTCGAGACTAACGGGTGACCTGGCAGATCGTTTTCCTTTTCTTCGAGGCGCTTTGCTATCCTACGTTCTACCGTACCGTTTTTGTTTGCTGTAAAGCAAAAGTAAATCGACTTAACCGTCGGATAAATATATAAGCGATAGCAAAAGGTACGCCTTGGTTTTGGACAATTAAAGATTATAATTGCTCCTGTGGAATTTAGTTCGGATCTTTGTGATGTAAAAGGAAATAAATAAATCATCGTACAAGTGTTTTGCTGGAATTTGGTTCGTCCCGTCGTTCTCGGGGATTTCTCTTCTGTCAACACCTCAACTGACATCGTTAATAGCAACTTGGCCCTCTACAGGGATGTAATGCCTCGTCCCAACGCTGCTCCGAAGAACGTTGCCTCCCTTCTCTCGGATTCGTTTCGACCCTGCATCGGGAAATCGCCAAAATTGTGCCTGCATTCGAAATTCAAGGTAAAAGCTTCCAGTTTTGTGTTTTTGTGAAGCGAAACTCTACGTGCAACTTGCAAAGTTCAATATTGAATCTTTTAGTATCTGGAAACAGGAAGCGACCTTCAGTTGCGGACTGTATTTGTTCGAAGTGTAAAGTACGAGAGAAATTTTGTGTTATACATTGTATTTTCCTGTAAACTTTACGCCTTTGACCACACAGAGTCATTTTAACATAAATATTGTGTGTCAACGGCGACGAGTTTTGTTCTATGAGCGTTCAAGAACTAAGATTCTGTAATTCGAATTTTTGGTATTAAACTTGTCATATATCAACCAATATTCATATCATTATATGTGTTTTAAAGTTTGCTGTGTCTTATTGTGTCTTTTGTACTTGTTGTGTAAGGATTTTGCAAGCTTTAAATATACAGGTGAAGGCACAATTAAAGGTAGGTTCCCTTCCCGTAAGCTGTCGGCTTCTCGGCCTTCCACGAGGACCTACACAATCAGCTGGATTTGAAAGGTGGCGCCCACTTATTTTGACTCGCCCTGTACACAACCAAAGATTTTCTCCCATAAGCGATTTTTTACGAACTCCCCCTACTCCTCTGAGCTAAGCTGTAGGCCCTTTTCCATCAAACTAGTTACGAATCGTCGAAAAAGCTCGATTGGACTGTAACAAATTGCGAACCTTTAATTCATAATCAGAGCTGTGTATTTCTAACATATTTTTAAAATTGTGTGATACTTGATTTGTTATCTGAATTTTGAAATAAATTTATCTGGTGTACTTCTATTTTCTAATCAAAGTTGTGAATGTTTAATTTGATATTAATTAATTTATAGTTGCAACTCTATATTTTGAATGCATTACTAGAATTGCATACTTTTAATGTATAATCAGAGTTGTGTTTCCTAATTTACTGTGTGAGCTGTGGCACCTTAACCTGTAATCAGGGTTATGCGCTCTTAATATATATTAGCACTGTGTGCTTCTAGTTTATAGTCACAGCTGCGGTCTTAATGTAGTATTAGAACTGTGTTTCCAATTTATGATAAGACATGTGCAATTAGTTTATTATTAGAGCTGTGAACTTATAATTTATCATTACAACTGTGTACTTCTAATTTATAATGAGAACTGTATGGAAATATTTTATTATTACAGCTGTCGGCTTCTAATTTATAATCAGAGCTGTGTGCGCTTAATTAATTATAAGAGCTGTCGACTTCTAATTTATAAACTGTGTGCGCTCAATATTATTAGAACTTTGTGTTCCTAATTAATTTTCCGATTTGTGCTCTCTTAATTTATAATCAGACATGTGTACTCTTAATCATCCATGTACTCTTTCGGTCATAAGCTATGAATTTAATTACAAAAATGTTTACGCACCTAATACAAGTATTATAAAACAGTATTTTAAGAAAGAAGTATATCATCATGTGTACTTTAGACATATTTCTTTTATTGAGTAGCTAATTAAAATATTTTATTTATTTCTACCTACTCATTTAGGTAAACCGGTTTAATAATTAACCTTTTTTTAAATTTCCTTCAAGAACTCTCGTGAGAAATGTCGTCGCGTTTCAGAATAGGCACATAGTTCATGCAGTGGTAAAAAGTAGGTCAGTTCTTAAACGAAAGGCTTCCTGCTGCTATAACCTCTTACCTGCACCTATAATCCTTCGTGTTCCAGGGTAAACAAGATGAGAAAGTGGAGAGGAGGGTCTAATCGCGAGTACAAGTTGTTTTATAAGAATTAAGGCAGAACTCCGATTTCTGGAAGGAAGCAGATATATTGTGATGAGGACGATATAAAAGAGCTCATATATTTTAGAAAAACAGCGACGGGAAACGATCCCGTAGGAAATGTGTATATAGGAAATAACACATAGCGCAGTTTCCTCGAAGCAAGAGCTACTTCGTGCCGCGAGCTATCTCTCGCCGATTCAAGAAAAACAGTGGAAGCTCAAATGCTGTAATTTAATATAACCCACTCCTTGTTGGCTACAGCCTTAGCCATGCCGATTTTTAAAATTGGTTCTCTTTAAGCCTTAATTAAGGCAAAAGTTGTTGGTCGTAACTCTTACTTATCTGAATTGCGCTATGTCTATGGATGCAAGGCGGAAGATAGACGCAGCATGCTAATAGATGGATCTTGGAATGGCCAATTAATTCCAACTACGGAAGAAAGTGCCTATAACTCGTCTAGAGAAAGAATCCTTAATCCGCATTCTCGTTATTTGTCTGTGTAAAATAAAGAAGCTCCATTTAGTTATACGACACACTCACTAAAACGCTGATTTAAATCTACTCCAGGAATCTGATGTAGTAGTGCTAAATAAACCCTCGGTATAACCCTAAAGAAAACCAGCACTTCCAACTAGTTCTTACAATTTTTAAACTAATACAAATTGGTAAGACACTATGAAAGAAAATGAAAATGTAAAGCCTGATTGAGACTATTTGATAGTTTGTTTATTAAACACTGATGTCTGTATTTATTTATAAAAATCTAGCAAACTCACTATTAGTTTTATAATTTGTGTAATTCCAATCAGATATAAAATATATTGTGGATTATAACTCGCTATTCATACATACGAATTCAAAAGTTCCCATATTTATTGGGCCAGTTCTCGATGGTACTCGAAGGTCTGGAGTTCAATTCCCAGCACCGAAACCTCGGATGTTTAACAGCCGTTCTCCGTCGCAAGAGAGTGGCAAACCGGCAAGATATTCCACCTGGTAAATTTTCCCTGAAATAGAAGTATTTACACTTTCCGTGGTTTGGAGCCCACGTTAAGCTGTAGGTCCTCCATGTTTGCGGTAACTTAGAACGCGCAACACAGTCATAGGAGAGGTGGTCGCTGTCTCTCGTAAGAGACAAAGCACTCGAAGAAGAAAACAAGTAATCATGTTTTAAATAATAACTTCTCAGTTTTCATAATAAAAGGTCTATCAAATTATTGCATACACTAATTGCATAACATTAAATATTCTGTTCAATGCGAATGATTATCATAAGAGACTTTATTTGCAGATCATAAATTACAATATTTTTCTTGCTCTTTACACAAACTACGTAGTTGAAAATCAAATCATACTAAATACGTGAGTATTAACTGAAATAATTGTTTAATTGGTGTTATAAACTGAATAAGAATATTTAGAAGCTATTTGTAATACAATTATGAATGACAAATGTTTTCTAAATAGTTTACAATAAACTGTTTAAGTTTGAACTGAATTACAGTACCTAGATTGATTTAAAATGAACTACATAGCAAGAATAGAACTAACTGTACATAGTTATCCAGATTGGATTCAAATGGAATAATTGGATTCAAATTTTTCCTGAATTGTATACAAATCTATCTACTTTTTTTGAGAAAATAATGGATATACGTAGAAGGTTCCAAACAGTTCTCATTACTTAGTTGAAATTGCAAAAATAAGTAATATTTACACTGCAAACAGTCTGCATGATTCAGATAGTTATATTTAAATATTATATACAGAGTGATTCTAAACATATATGAAAATCTTTAACCACGTATAGTTGACGTGCATAGTAAATCTTCTCTGGAGTAGAAGTGTTTACACTTCCCGGGTTCGGAGCCCACGTTCAGCTGTAGGTCCTCTTTGTCTGTGGCATTCTAAACGCGTAACACAGGCATAGGAGAGAAGATCGCTACGTCTCGCAAGAGATAAGCACTCTAAGAAGTTGACGTTATTTAACCCCTAAACCGCCTAGTGCATTTTTTTAATTCGACACCTTTACGGAGATGTGGGGGCTTCAAACATTATTTACATTAATTCACTGAAATGTAAACAACGGTTTTGTTTCTTGACCGATTTTGATAAACTTTGTTGTTATGGAAACTAACAGTCCACGCTTAATCTCCAGTTGCGAGAAATACAATTCAGTGTAAAAAGTGGATGAAAACTGACTTAGAAGTGAAAAATTTGGTTCAAAAACTTTTAAATTTGGGTATATGTCGAATAAGGACCTCGGTGGAACAGTGCAAATACGTGCTGCCACTCGAGGTCACAGTGAAATGCGGCCGATCGCATGTGTGTTCGAACCCCAGCTGAGGCGATCTTATTTCACTTAGTTAAGTTTAGGGTACATGTTGCATGAATGTTTAGTGTGTAAGGGACGCCCGCAACCCTGAAGTAATGCGAAAGCGGTTCCGGGGTAGGCGGCCGGTAGTATAAATGAATGAAAAAAAGGTATATGTTGAGAGCGAGATCGTTAACTTTAGTTTTTTGTAGCTTATGAACTAGTATTGTATATTCCAAAAAAGGTCTTCACAGTCTTTTCCGAAAATTAATGATTTAAAGAGTTATTTAATAGAGTTTCGAATAGAAATGACAATTTAAATACATACACCAAATTTACAAATGTTTACTTTTCACTTCTGAACCATATTTCATCAACTTTGACATGCAAATGTATATTTTTTAAACTGGAGATTCAGCTTGGACTGATAACTTTCCCAAACAACGAAGTTTAACTAAATTGAACAAGAAACAACAAAGTTATTGACAGTTTAGTGAATTGATGTAAAACACTTTGAAGACTCATATGTCCGTACCGGTGCTGAATGTAAAAAAATGTACTGGGCGATTTAGGGGTTAAATAACATCAGCTATACGCGGATAGTTTCTCGCACATGTTTAGAACTATTCTGTATACAGGGTGTATCAAAAATAGGTACAAATATTTAAACCAGTAATAGATTGGCTCAAGTAGAATTCAATGGTACTATTCATTTTTCAAAAAAGTTTATTTTTCTGAATTAAAAAATAAAATAAAATTTTGCTTGAGAACTGCTGATGATACATAGAACATGCATTTAAGCTGTAGAAGGTTATTACACAATTGTAAAGTAAATCCAAAGTGGCAAACACGTAAAAACTTGTCTGAATAGAAATTACTGACCTACCTAATAGTATTGGTTTGTGGCAAGTGATAAGAAATTTTTTTGCACTTCTATCTTACTTTCCTTTGCATAACATGTCTTTGAACTCAAATTCTTGTTATTATCCTGCACTACTCAAACAATTTTGGGTCAAATTTTCAGTTATTATTTTCTCATATCTTAAGGGTCCCATTGCCAAAGAAACGTTTTTTTAGTTTGTATATATTATAATCTACCATCGGATTTAATATTTGTACCTATTTGTGATACACACTGTATATTGCATTAAAACTATTTTAAACATTCCATTTACAGAGGCAATTAGTACATGTACGCCTTAAAGTCGTGAAAAATCCACTTTAACTAAATAAATAAGAAACTAGACAAAAAAAAAAAGCAAAAACCGAAACTTCAAAATCTAAACTCATGCAATAAAACATCTGCATCCATTAGCATTTAATATTTACAAAAATTTCTAACCTCAAAGTCGAACTTCGACTATATAAAATAATAAATAAAAAAACAGTTTTATACACTATTTTGGTCTATTTAATCTCCTTTAAGCAGAATCTTTACGAGTTGTTTCAGTGACATTCCATTTCGAAACATTCGTAGCTCAAAGTTTTTACAATTGATTGTTTGCACAAATTTGGTATTTATTAATATGACACTGGTGAAGAGTATTCCATAAAGTAAAATAGTTGTTAATCGAATTATTGGTATACATTGTATTAATTTGATACCGAATTTTCAAACAAATCCTAGTGGTTTTTGATATTTTGAAATCGTTTGGATTAAAACGCCCTGTATTATGCTAGTTTCAGAATTGCAAATTAATGTTTATGGAACAACGTTCGTAAAGGGTTCGTTAGATTATATTTCTGCACAAACCGTCGCATGCCTTTCTAGTATAGACTATCAATTTTAAATCCTGAAAAGGCCTACATAACCTTTTAACAAAAGTGGTGGGAATAGCTTTGTAGCTGCACCAAATCGATAATCCTATATTGCTCGTATTTAATTTTCAAGAGTCCCCTAATGAAAATTATTATTATTGTTATATGAACTATCTCTCAAATTGACAAGTGATACAATCTCAGCCTAAAATGAAGTAATAACAATGTACTGTTTAGGCAGTTTAGCCATTTACATTGCCAACTGGCACAATAAAAAGTTATACAAGTTAGATAACATGAAAAATATTTGATATTTATTTAAAGTAATCTCCATTTACTATAATACATGTATAGCAACATTCTAAACGTTTCTGAAAACAGTCGTCTAAGGCGTCCGAGGAAATTGCTGGAATTTGGTGGTTACATTAGACTTAATATCTTCTATTGCCTGAAATTTTTTCCCATTGATAACAATTTTCACTTTATGAAATATAAAAGGGTTGCTGGTCCTAAGTCAAATGAATAAGGTAAGTGATAGGTCTCAACAACGACGTGTTTCCTCAGAAATGACGCAATCAGTGCAGAATGAGAAGGTGCATTAGCATGGGCACACTCGAGATATGCGCTGCCTCTTCACCAATGTGGATCACACCTTGTTTATGAAGAATAAATTATTGCACACAAAACTTGTTCGGTCATGGTGATGTTTTTTCTATCCACTGCATGCTATGGCGTGTCGTCTCAGGGTCAAACTGATGTTGAGCGAGTTATTCAGAGATATGGGCAGTCATAATCGTGCATGTATCCCTACATACATATGCAATATTTCGAGAATTTATTCAGGAGATCAAAATAAATAACAAAAATCAATGAAAACAAAACAACATTGATTTTCACCCGTTAGAAAGAAAAACCTTGTTGATAGTCTACAGAAAATTCTATAGAAAATTCTAGGGATCAACAATTACAACAGTAACTGCAGAAAGCTTAATTTTCTAACGAAATGCACTAGAAAGTTTGAAAAATACACGTTAAATCATAAGATTCTCATAAAGACAGCTCATTTTTGTGTAACACATATAGCTCGTTATAGAGGACGGTGGTTAACTCTCATGAAAGTTGTAGAATGGACAATTCCTTTGTTTCCAACGTCATGCTTTGACTATTACCGAAGACAGTAATTCAGGGAAGTTAGGTCCGATTACTTTGGCGGCCAACAAGACTCAAAAATACAACTTCGACATTTGTCAGCTCACTTTTGCATCACACGTATAGCTTGTTGTACTGGACAGTGGCTAGCTCTCATGAAAGTTGTCTGGTTCAACCGTAAGACTTTGACTATTTCCGAAGGCAGTAATCCAAAGAAGTTAAGTCAGATGACTTGCATGGCATTTCCGAAGGCAGTAATCCAGAGAAGTTAGGTCCGATGACTTGGGTGGCCAATTCTACGGGATATTTCAGCCAATCCAGCCATAGTGAAGGTAATGATTTAGAAATCACAATTAAAATCTTATTGACACATTCTTCATGCGTTAACTTCGCTGAAACTCGAAACAAAAGTAGAATACAACAATGTAAATGTCACGAGAAATGAGCAATCTATAATTCCACTAATATAATTGGTTTTCTTATGGTCAACTTTGGAAGAAATCAAGAAGAAATTCAATAAGATTTGCTACAGCGTCTCCACCGTATAAAAACGGATTATTTCGTTATCGATGGATAATCCCTCCTACGTCTATCGAGACTTGGTTACTTTCACCTTCTAAATACATTTTCCAAAGATTGTGCTTTCCTCACCCTATATGTATCCATACATACCTATAGTCGATTATTATGTAAACACTTGTTAGCTATTCGAGTTGTTAGTGGTTCAAAATAATTGTTTTTGCATGTCGGAAACGCGAAATGCTTTCATGATTCTGTATAACTAACCTACCAAGAAATGACGTCATGTTTATCTATGACGTATAGGGGCTACAAATATAAACGTAAGTACACTAACCTCATTCAATTTACTGCTAAATTACAGTTCAAAAAAATTGTACTGAAATACCATAAAAATATTATTATATAGTATATACTAACATATACTTTCAAAAATGCTAATCCAAAAATACAAATATTAAAAAAGTTGAAATTTTTTATTCTCTCTTTAACTGTTAACCAAAAAAATCTCTTAAAGGACCGTACCATAAAATTATTGTAACAACTTTAAATAACGAAACATTCCGTGCAACTTACTATTGTAATCCTTTTACTGGGTATGATAATTTCTTGAGATTGATAATCTCAGAAAGCTTATTCTAGCTTATTCTAAACATCCAGATTTCCAAAATTTATTCAACCTAAATATAATACAATTTACACATACTTAATGCAAACCGTATATAATTATTCGGTAATATCATTAATGTAATGCTTTACGTATAAAAGGTATTGAAAGATACCTCTCCAGCACTTCTTACACGTTGAACTTGTATTTTCCAAACACTTATTTTATTTTAATAATGTGCAAAAAGAATCAACATATTTGAAATCAAAATGTTTAATGATTAAAATCTAATTATAGTGTATAATATTCCTTGGAATAAACATTTGTCAGTTGTGAGTGAAGGTGGGAATTTTTTGGTTGACTCGAACCTGAAAATGACTTCAGCTATAAGCCAAAATCTTTCTGGAGCAAGTTGGCCAATTAAAGTATCTTATCTGCATAAAGCGCGGAAGTTGCGCATCGAGCCAACGAATGGTTCCATAAATATCCGTGTCTGACAGAGTCTCAGTACAAGTAGGCTATTCGTATGCAAGGAGAGGGCCTTCCATCTGAACATGCCAGGATCTGTCAGTCACAATGGCCCCTCACTCCTACACTATTCCTCTCTGGAGACTCACAGATAGCAGCACTGATATTGTTGCCTACTTGCCGCCTGGTTGCTTGTCTTGAGTTTTTCCTTAATGTTCTTAGCTTTAGTTAAAAGTTTGCTTTGCATTATGTAATATTACTATTAGATAACCAGACCTTAACAGTTTTATTTTTTGCAGGCTAATATATTTCTGTTTCAGAATACTTTCTTGGATAACTTACTCCTCTATAAATCAATGAAAGGTCAACGATTCTTTGATGAAAAATATTAAGACAGTGTTGTATTCCATCATCACATTTTACTAATGAAAATGTAAGATTTCGTGGTTAATGAAGGATCTTTTTCATACTACGAAAGCATCAAATCTATTGTGCTGTAAATTAAAATTAATACAACACTTACAGACAAATGTTTTGCTAGTAGTACGTAGTCAATTTTTAATCCTTGATTCTGGAGAAATGTGGAAACTATTAGGTTGAGAAAGTTCAGTAACACATACCCGTTGAAAAATTATTATCATCAAAAGCATTACATAACAGTATTTAAATAACAGTCACTAATAATGGTTTTACCCAGTAATTAGTCCTCCATTACGCTAGGCAGTCACTGTATTTAAGCGTTAACACACATTGTTTGTAATGTAATTCTACTACTAATTACTTGCAACTATTTGCTTATAATTACTATATCACTAATGTAATTGCCAAGTATCTTTTTAGAATTCTACAGAAAAGATTAAATAAGGGTCTGCTTAGTGGATTCTGAAAATCGATTATATTCATTCATTCTATCGTAGGATAATAATAAGTGACCAGTACCTGCATAATTAAAGTCATTTACGAGGCGTGTTCAATTGAAACCCATCTTTGCTTTATAAAACTGTATTCAACAAATTAAATTACAGATAATTACCGTCACAGTTGAGACACCTATCTCATTGTTTTACTAACCGACGTATACCCTGATCATAAAATTCTTGTGGCTGCTGATTGAAAAAGTCTTCCACAGCTATCTAATTCTGCGTCACACTCAAAATGCCGACCTTTTAAGGCCTTCTTCAGCGGTCCGAAAATAGGCGATAGATCCGGGCTATAGGGTGCATACCCTAAAACCCTCCATTTCTTTCGTTGAAAATTTTCTTTTACCACATTAGCAACATGAGGCATAGCATTGTCGTGCAGGAAAATGACCCCACGCGTAAGTTTTCCTAGACTTTTGCTTGATGAAGCTTGTTTAAAGTTTCATTGTACAGATTTGCATTGACATTTACTCCAGGTTCCTTACACTCTATCAACAAGGGTCCTTCATGGTCGAAAAAAATTGTTAATATCGCCTTGACTCCAGAAGGTTGTGCTTTAAACTTCTTCGGTGGTGGTGAAATTGAAGGTTTTCACTGCATCAACGATAACTTACTAGATGGCTCGTAGTAATGGCACCAAGTTTCGTCTCCAGCAACTATTGGCAGAAGAAAGTCATCACCATTTTGCCTATATTCTGTGAGGTGTTGCAGAGATAAGCCCATTCGCAAGCATTTTTGTTCATAAGATAAGAGACGAGGAATCCATTGCGAACAAACTTTGCCGCAATCCAGATTATGAACAATACTATGGACAGATCCTACACTCCCACAAACAATTTCTGAAATTCCTCTAATTAAAATTCGACGATTTTTTCTAATAAGGCCTTCCACACATGCCATATTGTTTTCTGTTAATGGAGTGCACCGTGCGCCTGGCCGCGGCTCATCCATAGTCCCCTCCTTTCCATTCTTATATTTTCGGCACCATTCTTTCACAGTCACAATACATGCATTTCCATATACTGCTTGCATTCGTGTATGCATCTGCAATGACTGTACACCCTCAGTGCATACAAATTGCAATGGCTGCACATCCTCAGCGCATAAAAATTATAGCACCGCACGCTGATCAAATTGGACGGATTTTCAACAACAAACGCCATTTCAACTTCGTAGTTTTAAAAGTCGGAATCAAATCCAAACACCAAAAACTTATTAATCTGTTGCTTACAAATACTACTAACATTAACAAATGCCATTTGAATTATTGCGTGTTGATCAAAGATTGGTTTCAGTTGAACAAGCCTTGTAAATGGCACAATAAAAATCAATACAAGTTAGATTACATTAAAAATATCTGATGTTTATTCAAAGTAAACTCCATTTACTTTAATACACATATTGCAACGTTTTAAACATTTTTGAAAACAGTCGTCAAAGGCGTCCGAAGAAACTGCTTGCAAATCGGCGGTTGCATTAGACTATATTTATCTTCTATGGCCTGAAATCTTTTCCCATTGAGATCAATTTTCACATCATGGAACAATGACCAACTACGGTTTTCTCAAAATTAGGATCACACTCGAAAAATGCGCTGTCTCTTCATCACTTCAGCGCAGAATGTACTATTTATTGTGGATCACACGTTGTTTATGCAGGATACATTAGTGCATATAAAACTTGTTGGATCATGGTGATGATTTTTCTATCCACTGCATGCTGTTGCGTGCCGTTTCAAGATCGTACTGACGTTCAGCCAATTTTTCAGAGATATGGGCAGTCATAATCGTGCATGTATCCTGACATACATATACAGGGTGATTCCAGATGAATCCGCAATATTTCGAGAATTTATTGAGGGTATCATAATAAACAACAAAAATGTACTAGTATCTAAGCGAACAAAATTAATTTTCAACCGTTAAAAAGAAAAACCTTGTGAATAGTACACAGAAAATCTGTAGAAGATTCTAGGGATTAACAATTATATCATTAATTGCAGAAAACCTTAATTTTCTAATGAAATGCATTAGGAAGCTTGGAAAATACATGTTAAATCATAAGACTTTCATAAATACAGCTCATTTTTGCATCACATGTATAGCTCGTTGTAGTGGACGGTGGTTAACTCTCATGAAAGTTGTAGAATGGCCAATTCCTTTGTTTCAAACGTAAGACTTTGGCCATTCCCGAAGACAGGAATCCAGAGAAGTTAGGCCCGATGACTTTGGTGGCCAATTTACGAGGATTTCGGCCAACCCAGCGATGATGAAAGTAATGATTTAGAAATCACAATGACAATTTTATTGAAAAATTCTCCATTCGTTAATTTTACAAATACTGGAAACATAATTATATAGAGTACACAACAACAACACTGCAGTAAGCAATTTAATTGTCTTCGTCTAAATACAATTGGTTTTCCTATGATCAACTTTGGAAGAAATCGAGAAGAAATTTCATAATATCCGCTACAGGGTTTCCATTTTCGGTATTATACAGCTAAGTGCCGCCTTCCCATTCCAATTCGCCACGCCTCTCTGTCTATCGCATCTTCAGGAGTTAGTTCTCGTGCTTCCATTGCTGCTCGGACTCCATCATTCCACGATCATCTGGGCCTTCCTTTTTTCTTTTATCCGTGAGGACCATCTGCTTTCTTCCATCCGCATCAGGTGTCCGAACCATATCGGTCTTTTTAGTTCGATTCTGTCTGTATAAAAACAAATTATTTCTTTAACGATTGATAATCTCTCCTACGTCTATCCAGACTTCCTTATTAAATTTTACCTTCTCTTCCAAATATTGTGCTTTCTTGCCCCCGTATCCATCCATACATTCCTACATTCAAACATTACTGTTTGCTGTTCGGGTTGTTAGAGGTTCAAAATTAACGTTTTTGTATGTCGGAAACGCGAAACACTTTCATGATTCAGTCCAACTAACCTGCCAAGAAATGACATCATGTTTATCTATGACGTATAGGGGCTACAAATATAAACGTACACTAACCTCATTCATTTTACTGCTAAATTATAGTTCAAACAAATTATTTCATTTTTACCATTTTAACCAATTTTCAAAAATTCTAATGTTATAATAATTACGTAAACACTATAACTATATTAAGGTGTTAGCCGCTCTTAGAATTTCATCAAAAGCTGCAAAATGACATCCTGCAATAAAATTATTGAACCACAAAAACTGTTGGATGTTACTGTTTGCCGTAAACAAGGCATTTTAGTGCGCGTCATTTCCATAACAGTAACTCATAATTACTATTTAGTTATTTGAGCAATTAGAAAGTATATTGTACTTAGAACAACTTGATGTTAAACGCATAATAGGCGATCAAAGAAACCCTTCGAGATGATATTTTGCTAGGAAGTCTTAATTCAACCGAATTATTATCCGAAGATACATTATAACCTTGTGCACTTTTACATATGAGAGAAAGGTTATTAAGTTTAAAATTTAGATGATGTAGAGTACTGAAGAAACCATTGATATTCGAGAGGCATCGTTTGCTGTGCTTGTAATTTTTTCTTGTAGTTTCACCTAACTTTCTGACAGGAATAAAAAATAGGTTTAAATATCTTATTATTATTATGTCATAAGCTTATCTGCTTACTGTTCGGCATTCATTAAAAAATATTGAATTGGATACTGTTACCTAAATCCCTTAATCATTTACCTATTATTCTGAAAAATAATAAGATGATTAGAAATTACTTAATGCCCATTTAAAACACATTTGTATGAGAAATACCTACTGTATTCCAACTATATTTATCGCCAAACATACCTAACAATCGCTTTTACCGAATTTCAGATGCCTCGAAAATATATTCGGACTTCAAGAAAAGCGTCTTGGTCTTCTGAAAATATAACTGTAGTCCTAAATGCTATTCGTGAAGAGGAAAGTATAAGAAAAGTTGGGACTTAATTTTGTATATCAAGATCCACTCTCATGGATCGTCTAAAAAATCAAGATAATTCAGAAGCAGTATTCGGATGAAAACCAGTATCTTCAAGAGAAACGGAGATAGAAAGAAGTTTGTTGCAGCAATAATTCTCTCTCTCTCTCTTTCTCATTCTATTCAGCCTCCTTCATTCCATCTTTGGACATAGGCCTCCTCCAAGGTCTTCCATTGTTCCAGATTTCTTGCTGTTCGCATCCATCCCAGTCCTCCGACTCTCTTAAGGTCATCTACCCAGCGCGTCTGTGGTCTTCCTCTCTTTCTCTTGCAGTACCAGGGTCTCCACTGTTTGTTTTTATCTGATGTACTTGTTGGTTTCCCTATCTTTTAATGAGAGTCCGAGCATCGCTCTTTCCATTGACCTTTGTGATTTCGCTGTGTCAGTGTCCCGAATTTTCAATGCGGATGAGACAGGAATTACCTACTAATGTTCAAGTATCCGGCAAAATTTTAGCTTAGGAAGGCCAAAGAAGGGTGGGATTTGCCACAAGTGTAGAAAGAGGCAAAACTGCTACTGTCGTGTGCTGTTTCAGTGCATCGGGGTTCTATGTACCTCTGCTGTTTATACGCCCGTCAGAGTATGGACCCAAATTTAAAGAGAAATGAGTCACCTGGTGCTGCATATGCTTGTCGCCTAATAGTTGGATAAATAAAGCTTTGTTTGTTAACTGGATTGATTGTTTTCGAAGTTTTGTAAAATCAACAAAAGATGACCCTCAGACCCTGTCCTATTGATAATTTATTGACAACCAAATGAACGCATATAATTTCTGTAGGGAAAATGGGATCGTTATCCTGACAATAGTTATCATCGTACTCAACCATTAGATGTCACATTTTATAAACCATTGAAAACACCGTACAACTTTGAATGCGATAAGTTTATAATGAGTCGTCCTGGGGAAAAATCCCTACCCAAGATTGTGTGGAATTACGCAACAAGGCCTTTAGTAGGATAGCGACACCAAATAAAGCAATCGAAGGATTCGAAGATACGGGCATATTCCCCATTAATCCTGATGTTTTCACCGAAGACGATTTTTTAGCTGCAGAAAACATAATGGCTACCCGAGAAGCTTCCAGACAAGATGACTCTACCGCACCTAATGACAAAGACTCCACGACACCCAACCAGAATAACTCCATGGCACCTAACCAGGCGGCTCCGTGGCCTTTAACCAAAATGACACTACGATAGCTGATCAGACTGACTCCACTGAGGCCGAGGAGAATGCCGTTCAAGAAGTAAACGATGTTTAGAGATATCCTAAATATGCCTTGGTGCAGCAAGATTAGTTAGATATATTCACTTCGACGCCTACGAGGGCAGCCTTTTAAGTTTTTACAAACGACCACTAGGTGGCGCTATTGAGATGTATCATTGCTATTTTCGTAAAATTTGAGATTTGTTATTGTGAAAACAGTGGCAGCTTAGAAATTGACCGAGTGGTTTGTTTACAGTGAGCATTAAAGAAAAGCAATTTTCTGAAAAAATGGAAATTTCTCGTGAAGGTTTTCGTTGGATGATTTTTTTCGATGTTAGTAAAGGTCTAACTCAACAACAATGCATAGAATCGCTTCGTTCAACTTTTGATAATGTAGCACCATCAGAAAAGACTGTTTACAATTAGTTTGCAGAATTTCGCCTCGGTCGTGCGTGCGTTAGTGATGAATTTCGTGAAGTTCGGCCAAAATCGGTTGTTATTCCAAAACACATCGATGCTGTGCGCAACATGATTGAAGAAGATCGGCATGTGACTTACAGTGAGATAGAGGCATGCTTAGGCATATCGAAGACTGCAGTACATTCGAGTTTGCATGAACATTTAGTTAGGTATGGAAAAAATCTGTCCCCGATGGATTTCGCATAATTTGACCGAAGCTCAAAAAATGGCTCGTGTTAACTGGTGTAAAGAAATGCTCAAAACAACCAAACTGATCAAATTGAAGTTAAACAAGGGGTCAGACAAAAAAGTGGAAACCATATGCCGGTCCAGGTATAAAGTTTTTTGTGGAAAAGATCATATCCGATCGAAGATAGTACTAAGCAATACAACTTTGGAACAGGTACCTATCTAATTTTAACTACTTAGGATGCGATGCGAACTATACAATAGCGTAGATGTAGAGAAAAACGTACAAAAGTATTAAGCCATATGTGGAACAATAAGCAGAACGTTGAAAAACAAAACCGAAAGGACACAGCGATTAAGTTTTATAAAACAATGGCAGTCCAAATATTCACATATGGGAGTGAATCATGGGTCACAACCAAAAAAGATACAAACTCCAAACAGCGGAGATGAGATTTCTCAGAATAATAAGGGTTGCACCCGGGAGACAGACTCCGTAATGAAGGAGAAATTACAAATTTATAACATTAACGACTAATTCAAGAACAAAAAGAAAACTGGAAAAAACATCAACACCCACACGGAAAACTATAACAGAATACCATCCACGTGGCAGAAGAGATAGAGGACGTCCAAAGAAGAGATGGTCCTAATTGTTTGTGAAGTTTTGAACAGGCTTAATAGACTAACCCCTGGTGGAAGAAGAAGAAAAGGAAATGCTCAAAAAATTCGACCGAGGAATCCGTATACATTAAATTTATACAACATCGTAACAGGTGACAAAACTTGGATATATTCGTATGAACCGGAAACTAAGCAACAATCCACTGTTCGGGTGTTCCCAGATGAACCGAATCCCAAAAAACTTGTTGGTTCACGAAGCACTTTCAAGAAAATGATCGTTTGTTTCTTCCGTTGTAGTGGACATGTCGCAACCATTCCTTTAGAGAATCGAAGAACAGTTAACGCTGAATGGTATACAACAATTTGTTTGCCCGAAGTCATCGAAATCAGGAAAAACAACCGAAAACGTCGTATCATTCTTCATGACAATGCCACCTCTAACACAGCACGAATTGATTATTTGAAGGAGAAAAACATCGAATTAATGTCTCATTGTCCGTATTCACATCATTTATCGCCTAACGACTTCATTGTGTTCCCGAATGTCGACGAAAAATGCGTGGACAGTGATTTTCATCACCTCAAGAAGCTGTTGAAGCCTTCAAATACCATGTTTTTGAGATACCAACTTCAAAGTAGAAAAAATGTTTCGAGAATTTGTTTGGACGCGTGCAAAAGTGTATAAATCTTAAAAGGCGAATATTTTGCAAAACAATAAAACAGATTACTCCAAAAAAAAATTTTTTCTTTCCTCGTTTTTGTACAAACTCAAAAGGCTATCCTCATATTAAAGAACAACTACAAGAGAAGGAAGATAAAAAAAATGAAAAAACAACCAAATCTGAAAGTAAGGAATTATGGATAAGCAAAGTCGGCAAAACGTGTTTTAGTAGAAGACGGATAAACAATGAGCGTCATTTCTGATGACAGTAAAAGCTTCTGAAAAAAGTGAACTTGACATAACCGAAGATGTATGTCTTGCGTATGGAGTATGGCAAAAATGAAATTTGGCTCAGGTCTACAGTTTGTGGCCAATAGACCCACATGGTATGCCCCAATCAAGAAAAATAGACTACATTTGTGACCACTGCGACTGAGGGGTAGTATCGACAAGTGTCTGCAATTACCCCCAAAATGCGGCTAATTGCGGCCAGTGTAGAGCTTTTCTATAAATTATGACAGAATACTTGTGTTGTTTACTTCTTAAAATCAATATAAGATTGTTGTAGAAGAGAATCGACGATTTATTTTTACCTAGAATAATATATTTCATTACACACCGCACTTGAATGAATGAATGAATGCCTTAACACCCCATGAAGGGGGTTCGCCGCTTCCCAAAAGGAGCTTTCTAGATCCTTTTTTAATTTGGGGGGATCAGTCCCTGTCTGGTCTTCATTCTATTTGATGGTTTATCTTGTTCCACGCTTTCCTATCTTTAACCTTCTGCTTTACTTCTTCCATTCCTATTCCTGTATTCAGCAAATCATGTTTCAGTTCATCTATCCATCTGGACTTTGGCGTTTCTTTTTTTCTTTTCCCAGCTGGTATCCAATTCATTATTATATTCGTAGGTTCCTGATGGTTTGTCCTCATCACATGCCCGAGCCATTTCACTCTCTGTTGTTTTATTTTTCTTACTATATACACTTCTATCTCTTGCGCTATCTCGTGGTTCATTCTTATCCTATACCTACTCATTTTCTGAAAGTTTGATTGGGCCTAATATTGATCTGAGTATTTTTCTTTTCATTACTCTTAATTTTTCTTCCTCTTTCTTAGTCATTGACATCACTTCTGCCCCATACATTACTACTGATTTTCTTAGCGTGTTATAAATTCTTATTTTTACGTTTCTTGAGATGAATTTACTTTTTAATAGTTTCTTATTCGCATAAAAAGCTCTATTTGTTGCTACTATTATGTCTCTTATTTCTATTTCCCTATCTCCATCGCTGGATACCATAATACCCAGGTATTTAAACTCATCAACATCTTGGTATGCCTGGTTTCCTATTTTTATCTCTCGTTCTCTTGTTTTCTCCCCTACTCTCATGATTTGTGTTTTTTCCTTGTTTATTTTCAATCCTATTTTTTGTCCGTCTGTTATTAGTTCTTCCACCATTTTCGTTAATACATCTCTTCTTTTGCCCATTAACACTAGGTCATCTGCACATGCCAGTAGTTGTCTTCCTCCTGTTCTTAATGTGCCTTTATTTATTTTACGGGTTATGTATGCTATGCTTATGTTAAAAAGTGCGGCTGAGAGGGCATTCCCTTGTTTTACTCCTTTATTTATTGTAATTTGGTTGTTTCTCCTTTTTGTATTTTTACACTACCTCGGGTTGTCTCAAGGGTCATTTTTATTAGCCTCCTTAGTTTAGCTGGTATTTCTGCATTACTAATATTAGTTTCTCTCTATTAATGGAGTCAAAAGCTTGATCGAAGTCAACGAATAGCATTTCTACTTTTATTTTGTACTCCAGTGCCTTTTCTATTACTTGTTTTAATATATATATATATATATATATAT
>JABXWE010060195.1:0-13582 GCA_014611495.1 Limonius californicus
TAAAGCACTTTAGTGTATCAAGAAAAATACACTGCAATATGAAATTGTATACTTTGTTTCCTATGGTTTCTCAAACATCTACTATCTGAGGCTTACAATGCAGCGAGTTAGAGTCTCTCCTTGTAAGGACCTGTGGTAGCTTGCATTCTCCATGATCCTTATCCATAGTTCTTCTAAAGTTTTAACAGAGGTGTTCCAACCATGTAAAAAACATTATAATCAGGATTTTGTATTAGAAGAGAACATTAGTAATGGGGCAGGAAAGTAACCATTTATATTGTCCGCTTGTGATATACCTTAAAGCACTTTAGTGTATCAAGAAAAATACACTGCAATATGAAATTGTATACTTTGTTTCCTATGGTTTCTCAAACATCTACTATCTGAGGCTTACAATGCAGCGAGTTAGAGTCTCTCCTTGTAAGGACCTGTGGTAGCTTGCATTCTCTATGATCCTTATCCATAGTTCTTCTAAAGTTTTAACAGAGGTGTTCCAACCGTGTAAAAAACATAAGCAGGATTTTTGTATTAGAACAGAACATTAGTAATGGGCCAGGAAAGTAACCATTTACATTGTCCGCTTGTGATATACCTTAAAACACTTTAGTGTATCAATAAAAATACACTGCAATATGAAATTGTATACTTTGTTTCCTATGGTATTTCCCAAACATCTATTATCTGAGGCTTATTACAGCAGCCAATGGGAGTCTTTCCATGTAAGAAACTGTGGTAGCTTGTATTCTCCATGATACTTTGTATTAGAAGGAAACGTTGGTCAGGGATATAACCATTTACATTGTCCGCATGTAATATGCCTTAAAACGTTTTGCTGTGATCATTAAATCATACTGCAGTATTAAATTATATACTTTCTTTCTTCGGATTTGATTCTTTTGATACATTTGTTTAATTACTCGGACACAATCTGCCAGCAGATATATATAATTGCATTTCACGATCATCACAATGCTTAAAAAACTTAGGCATACATAGAAAATATGTTACCCTTATAATATCAAGACTAAGATTTATTTTTGGGCTACCCTGTGTCATCATTTGCGCCGTACACTCAGCATAATCAGCTACGAACCGACCTGTCGCTTGACTACCTGGAGGATTATTTCCCGGAATTGTTTTAGCCAGATATGGTTTTGAGTACTGCGTACCTGAATACACCCTGCCTAGATTATGTGCACCTTAGAGAAGACAATGATTTGTTCTAAATATATCTAGGTTGCCAGGACGAGAATACTGTCTTTTACTAACTCCTTATGTATCAATACAATAGGAAGTGTTAGGCCGTGTCCTGTTTGGAATATGTTTATCTTGGCGCAAACAAGTATTTGTTCATGATGATTCTTGTTTGCCATCATAAGAGACCTTGATCGATAGATACCTGTGTACTGCTAATACGAGTCTTTTCTTCCTTTCTAGCCCAAATACAAAAAAATCTATGTATGCTTAGAAAATACATCTCTCTTTAAGAAATGATAACAATGTGTTGACTTGATGATTGCAAAAATTACTTTTAGATTTGACTGGGAATAAGTTTCGGCTTAAACCGCGTTGTTATTTGGGGGAATACCCAGCATAATAAGATAAGAACCGACCTGGCTGAACGATTATTTGCACGAATTGCTTTAGCCAATATGTTTTGGAGCGCTGTATGCATTAACAGGTTCTGCCTGGAACGGCCAAGGATTTGTGCTTAGAATGTTGTTGTTTGTTACAATAAGAATACTTTCTATTTAGTACTTATGTGCTAAGCCAAGGATAAGTATTAGGCTGAAGTCTGCTTAAATTATTATCTTCCGGCGAACAAAGATTTGGATATATCTTGTCTACCATCATAATAAACCTTAATCGCTGGATGTCTGTTTACTGCTAATGTTTTTTTTTTCGTTCAGCAATCTTTAAAGAACGATGAATGAATAAAGTTAGAGGTTATGACTGTGTTGCTCAGTAATCATCAACGCTATTGTAAATCTACATATAAACTCAACAAACTCACATTGTTATTTACTATGTGTGTATATTACGTACACACTATATTCTATTTTCAACGTGTACTATTTCACTGACGTCAGACACAAGTTTCTTTCTCTTAGGCCTACGTAAAATTTTGATTAGTTTCACAATATCTTATGGCATAATAAAATAATACTATTAAAATGTATATCACGACCTGGTTATAATTAACACGTTAACGTAATAAGTTGTCTTGGCTGTTTACTTAAAGTTTTGTGTATTTTTAAAACAGCTATGTACAAAAATGTGACATTGCACAGGAAAGAAAAATATAGCGAAAGTAAATAACGCGATTTGTCAAAACTTTGCGAATCAGATATAAAAGTGCTCAAAGCAATACCAATACAAGGACAGTTTTGCTGGAAAATCACCAAAATGTTTGGATTTTTTAGTAATATGCATATCGTTTGTCTAATTTTACAAGAGTAACAAATACATTTTCTAACACGGTAACCCGCAGAGTCGGGCCCTATTGTGCATTGCACAAACTAGCTTAGCTTTGCCTTTGCACCGTCTCGACACTGTGCAAGCGGTACAAACGAGGATCATGATAATGATGATGATATTATAGATGACGGCCAGTGAGTGGGTTTACCAGTGGAGGGATGTTTATAGTTTTTTACACCAGCGGAGTTGCAACATCAGTTATTTAGATTAAATCAACATATAGCTCCAGGGTATGACCTGATATCAGGTCAAATATTAAGAATGCTACCGAAAAAGCCTTTATACTGCTAAAAACAATCTTTAATCACATGTTAAGCTTTTTATACTATTCCTTAGTATGAAAACATGTACATATAATAATGGTTTTTAAGCCTGGAAAACCACCAGAGGATGTTACATCGTACAGTCCGATTAGCTTTCTGCTATTGATAAGCAAAGTGTTTGAAAGATTATTCCTTAAAAGGCTTCACGAAAACACGGATCTACAAGCACACCTGCCCAACCACCAATTTGGATTTCGCGAATATCACCCAACAACTCACCAACGTATAGGATAGTAAACCAAATATTAACGAGCCTCGAACATAAAGAGTTCAGCACAGCAGTATTCCTGTATGTTTCCCAAGCATTTGACAGAGTGTGGCACACCGGGCTGCTTAACAAGCATAAACAACTACTCCCAAGCGACTACTATTTACTTCTTAAATCCTACCTAACACTAACAGAGAGTTATTTCTGTCGATATCAACGGTTTACCCCTATACTATCCCATAAAATCCAGTGTTCCATAGGGCAGCATCCTAGGACCTCATCTACACAGCTGGCCTGTCAGAAACCGACAATACAATTATCTCCACTTTGGCTTACGATACCGCTTTTATATCCACTCCCGAAAAGCCTATAATTGCTTCTGAAAATTTCCAACTTCAGCTGAACCGGATCTCTGAATAGCCCGGTAAATGGCTTATTAAAATAAATGAATCTACTTCAGTCTAAATAACATTTAGCATGCGATATGATGTTGTCCGCCGGTTAGAACTTGGAACTTCCCCTCGATCAACGACTCACAGAAACATGTCAAAACCCAACGCTAACAGTTAAACCTTAAACTCCGTAAAAAAATACTGGCTTACAGGAAGAAAATGCAAACTATCCTTTACTCCCTAACTATTACTTTACAAAACATTGCTGAAGCTTATCTGGACTTATGGAATACAGCTGTGGGGGTACGCCAAGCCAACCCGGATAAAAAACATCCAACAGTTTCAATCTAAAACACTCTGGTGAATTCGCCGTGGTACGTTGCCAATCCGACGGTACACGAAGACCTTGGCATCCCAATCGTAGACGAAATCCAAAGATTTGCAGAAAACTACCACAGGAACCTTCAGACACATAACAACGAACTATTCCAACAATTATCCAACGACTACTTACCCGCAAGATGCCTAAATAGAAGATAGCTTCATGATCTATTAAAAGCATCCTAAGTGAAAAGAGAACTACAGGAGTACCATCAATGGATGGTTCTTCTATCAAGCCCATTAAATGTCATCACATTTACTTAAGACTCTATGTAGAGTACATTGTAAATAAACTAACATCTAAAAAAATTATTGGTTACCTTGATTGTGAGATCCATAAAGTGCCTTACTTGTTTCCTTAAAAATACTATAACAAATGTCTCTACCATAATAGAGTCACTACAATGTTATCATTAAAAAATATCTATTTGTATGTGCAATAAAAATGAGGATTTAATTTCTTAACTGTATTAATTAATTAGTTACTGTTAGAGTTACATGGAAGTGAATGTTACTTTTTTGTATATGTTTCATGCCATTTCAGGCCAAATAATGAACTGCTAGACGCAGCACGGTATTTATTTGGGAATCTTAGTTACGAAGGTATTCATTTTCCATGTCATTTACGGAACATATAAAGTTTGATTTGCGATAGTGATTATTATCAATAAAACCAAATACTTTGTGATATTGATTATTAGCAATAAAAATCAAATACTGATCAAAATCATGGGTTTAGATTTTAAATAAATTTCGATGTTATGAAACATTAATTCACATAATGGTATAGTTTTTTTTTAACATTGTAGATATAATTGCAATTGCGATCGGTTTTTAATGGATATTTGATATTACTAATATATTCCTAATAGTCATTTACATGATCATGAATACTTTCTGAAAATTATCAAGACTAAAATAATTGAATCCAGATCGGGTTTTAATGAGAATATTCAATTGAGTTTAATAATCTTGACGAATCACTCCATACGTCATACGAGGAATCTGTCAATGGGGATTGAACACGCCGAGGCAAGTTGAAGAGGTTAGAAGCTCTCTGGGAGGTTGTCACCCAGAAGAAGCGTGAACCCCAGGGTCTGCTGAAGATGAATGGAAGAAGTTTACGAAGGTGTGGCCTTTCTTGTGGTCGCTCGGTGCAAAGTTTAACCTCTGCGAAGTTCTGCAAAGCGAATATTGAAACACGTAAATTGTAAGCGATTTATCGACGCAATAGTCGATTAACGCGTTTTATTCCCTTGTAAGTAATATAATTTATGGAACATGCGCTTGTTCGCTAATAGAATCAATCGGCAATAATTGTCGAGGTGGGTTAGACACAGGTGTGAAAACCTGAGGCTATTCGGATTTATAGTAATGTCGAAGAATGAGGAAATTGTTCGCACTTTGTTATTATTATTTATGGGGAGTTTGAATGCAGTTGTTTGTTTTGGTTTAAGTGCGTGTTTGACAATTCTTTTTGCTCGTGGCATCATTCATCATAAAGCACGATGTACCTGCTGCAAAATAAAATTGACAAGAAAGTGTACAATTCGCTGCGTATGTTCTTGTTCGAAAACTATTAGTCAATGCCACAGGTACAACTCCTAACGAACGCAGTTTTACAATTCTACATGAAAAACAATACGCAGAGATACAACAAAGGCGCCTTTTTAACGGAGAAAACAATACGTAGTGTATACAGGAACAAGTGAAATGCTTTTTTAACAAACTCTCTAAAGAAACTTGGCAACTACACACTGTGCTGAATCAAGTTTCCAATTTCTTCTTTTGCAGGGTAACTGGTCGTTTATCTTTTAAATTGTTAGCGTAACAATTTAATTAATTACTTGTTAAGTAAGAAGCGTTAGCGTTGTAGCTACTGCTACATGTAAATGAAGCAATGAAGGCTTTTCAAATCGGTGCTATGATATATACAGCGCGTAAAAGTTATGTAGACATCGGTTTTTGCATTATATGTTGATTATAGAAGAAAAAAAATTTCAATAACAGCTTTCAAATCCCGATACTGATGTATAAAAAATACTTTATTGATCCATTACACATATATTTTTTTAAATACTAGTCTGCGATTATTTTCGACCATTTGGTAAAATATTTTTTTCTTTGTTGTGCTTTGCAAATATTAGGTCATGTCAGAGGTATTTTGAGCAAATTTCTCCTGAACTGACAGTTTAAAATTAAAATGATCTTATATTTAAAAATTTTGCGTGCCGTAACAACTATGCAAAACTTTGACTAGTTTGACTAGATAACCCGTGGGCTACGCTCCACATCTAGTTTGGTAAATTCTTAAAACGATAAATAAATCAGTAGCCAAGAAAAGATTATTTCTTTGTCGAAATAAGTTGTTTTATATAATCGGCCACTGTAGATTTTTTATTTTTGCGTTTCGTTTCAATATTTGTATCCTTTTTTTGTATTCTTAAGAATTGTTTTATATGCAACAAACACATTTTCGATTTAAAGATGATGCAAAATGTTGTCGAAAGAGTAAGTTGCCCATTCGGGACATTGTCTTGAGTAGCAAAATAAATTGTGTAAATATCGAGCCAAAAATATTTTTTCATGGTTTATTTTCTTTTTTTAAATTCCGTTTCTCGTGCGCCTAGTTTTAATAGAATTGTTGTTAATTGTTAGGATACGATAAATATCATTCATATTAATTAATCTGACATTTTAAAGATAAAATACCTGTAACGATGATAATTTTTTTGATTAAATGAAAAAATATTCTGGTTACCAGTGTATTTTACCGGTAGTTACTTGCTTACGAAGCCGAGACCTGGATGTTCACCAAAGTAATTATAAACAAATTGAAATTGCACCAGAGAGCAATAGAAAGAAAAATGCTGGGAGTAACATTAAGCGACCATCAAACAAATACGTGGATAAGAGCAAGAACAGGCGTAGAGGACATAATAACAAGAGTTGCTTCGCTTAAATGGAATAGGTCCTGCCCCTGTAGTGGCCAGGGGATCTGAAAACTGGAGTGGAAAAGTGATCAGATGGCGACCGTGGGGAGAAAGAAGAAATACGGGCCGGCCGCAAATGAGGTGGAGCGACGATGTGAAGAGAACAGTGGGTTTGAATTGGTATAAGGAGGCGCAAAACCGAGAGCGCTGGAAGAGCATGAGGGAGGCATATATTCGAAGAATAGAGAATGACTGAATGAAGAAAATGAAAAAACCTAATTTGTAGAAAACTTCGGAATATTGCAAACTGTTAATGTCAATAATCCTTACCTAATTATAGGGGTATCCCACTATTTGCTGATATGTCTTATTGTTTAATATTTTTATTTCCGAACAGATCCTTGAATTCAAAACCTCATTCAGGGGTCTTAACTTTAACAAGGTACTTGTCCGCAGCTGTTGAGATAGTCCATCTTGAATACAAACATGCACTTGTATGTAAATAATAATAACAAATATATGAACTGTAGGAAATTACTACATGTAGCTATACTTTTTACTCATTTTGTATACCACTAATTCCTTGTGGCAGTAAACCATTTCAACGAGATAATAACTGTATTATATAGATATATTTTATAAGAATTTACTACACAACATATTAAATAAAGGCCTGTTATTACTTGAATTATAATAATTATACTTGCACGGTAATAAAAATTTTTAGAAAATTCTGAAAACAAGCCACACTAAGGTCTTTCGCAGTGGCTTAAAATCTTTACCTAACTAATACCACGTCTTGGATGTTTTAATGGTTGCCGCTGATTACCTACACTGAAGCATGCACAAACTATATAAATCAATCTTCTTCATCGACCGCGGAAAATACAATTAAAACATGAATTATTGGATAATCTCAAGAGAAGACTATGATTTTATAAATTGCATGTGAAAATACTAACTAGAACTTTCCGCATAATATAATATCTTCCTGCACATTTCTGCAGTCAGAAATTTTTATTGATTTCAAGAAGATAATTCTATATACACTGGTGATTTATGGTTTAACAGTATTTAAATCAAAGATAACTATATAAATGCATTGACTTAAGAGAAAAGATAGAAAGCCAGCTAGGTCTTCGTACTAAACTTTCACTGAGGTTCGTTAAAAAATCGATTCGACCAATGTGATCTTAGAGCTATGGAGTTACTATATTTAATGATTAGCTTTAATGTATCTTATTGTCCATAATGATCTCGTGCATTATTAATTTATGTTCCTAATTTATCCCGTCGATGACATTGCAAATCCTTTTTCTTCCTCTGGTCTCTTAATCACCTACAAGGAGTACGTTTTGTGAGCCCTCTTTGCACATATGCCGGGTAGGAGGCTAGCCTAAGCCGCCAAATAGATAAAAGAAGTACCACTACATGCTTTATGGTTGTCAAAGATGCTTCGTAACAACCGGGACCGACAGCTTTATGTGCCTTCCGAAGCACGACCTGTTGCTTATGCCACTATATTAGTCACCTATCCACCGTAAATCTGCGCTGTAAAAAAACAGATAAACGCTATTTATAAGTTATATTCGTAATAATATAAAATAAAACACAAACCGCACTTGAGTCGGCGTTTGGCCATAGTTTGTATATTTTAGAAATATGGAAGTTATCTATACTACAAAGTATTAATTGTTTAACGTCCCAGATTCAATACGACTTACTGCTACATACAAAAAGTAAGGTTAATATAGCCTTATTTTAGAGTAAAATATGTAAGGAAAGCTCTACTTGAACAATGAACTGGTATACCCAGAATCATTATAGTATTTATTGGTATTGACTGATCGCAAAGTAAGATAGCGTTAATCTAATTGTAGCTAATAACTGACAGATTCTTAAATGTATGTACAATGTTATAACCCTAAGTGCGTTCAAGATGAGTTACTAGCTTCCAGCTGCACGTTGAAATATGTCTTAAGGAGCAGAAAGCTACCAAAATGTGGTAAAACCATAAACTAATAGTATACGGCTATGGGCTAGAGGTTAGCGCTTTAGATTTTCACGCTGAAGGTTCTATTCCCAGTATCGGAACATCGGATTTTTAACGGCCGTTCTCCATCAGAAAGCAATGACAAACCAACTAGGTATTCTGCTAGAAAATTTTCTCTGGATTAAAAGTGTTTACACTTCCTGTGGTGCGGAGCCCACGTTAAGCTGTAGGTCCTCTATGTCTGTGGAACTCTAAACGCGTAACACAGGCGTAGGAGAGAATATCGATAGATAGTATACGTTTCTGATTCTATCTACGAAACTGTTAAGATTTGCGGGTCTGATAGCTTAATTATTACTATAGCCGCATTTAATAATTTGAAAATGGTAGAGAAGCCCATTGTTAAAGCCGCTAATAAAGTAAAGGCAATTGTTTTTGTTGGTAAATGCTCGGATAAGTCAATTTAGATTTTTGAATTGGCATTTTATGCTCATATGTAAAATCAATGCCACTTCAGGCTTTGCCGGATCTTTACCTTTAGGTAAATCCCTAACATGGCCAAACTCTCTGAACTTCTTTTCTATTTTACTCAGGGCAGATTGACTAATTGGCGTTTCAGATTCATTAAATAAATAGCAAACTTGTTCTTGAGTTCGAAATCGATCACCAAAACGAATCATCATGAGTATTTCTATTCGTTCTCTTTCTTTTAGATGCATCTTGATTATTGATCTCCAGATAGAAAAGATTATCAAATTACATTTTGATTAATATTTTTGTAAATTTTCATGATAATTATGTCAAATTTGCGTTTACTGAATAGTCTATTGATTAGCTATCCAAATCCGTTAAAATATACAGGCAATAGTCCCAACTTCTAACACTTCGTAGCAAATAAGGTGTGGGTGACAGAGAAATCCAAGGCCATTTTCTACTTTCTGGTGAAATTTTACATAACATATTCATGTCACAAAAAAAAGTTGATTTTTGTTTACCAGTAAAATCAGACTATTCATTGTTGATAGAGAAAAATGTACTTACTTTTTTCTAGTGAGGTTCCAATTTTGATCACTGCTATGTCAGAGTTGGCGTATACGTAGGAAAGAGAGGGTGAAAAAGTGGTGTATTATTTATTCGGTCAAAATATGCAAGATAGCAACTATTTTGTGAACTCCTATGCCAAGGTGTAGTGGCCGGCTATCCGGCACATCTACCGTATAGTTTAAAAAATCGGTGGTTGAAAGGTCGCCTATCATTGAGCTACGGTGACAATAAGGAACGCTAATTTAAACTTATTTTGAGCCACTTTAGTAGCCCCTTACACATATTCTCGATTTACAAAAATTAAACAGTCAAGTAGTCTCTGTATTTCAAATTTAGTAAACTAATTGTGGTCGGTGTATATACTTATTAGTTGTTTAAACTTCATGCTGCAAGCACTGTTTAATAAAATATTAAAATAAAATAACAATAACCGTTCAAGGTTCAACTTGAAAAAGGTGTGAACTTACAGACTTGAATTTGCCTGGCCACTTCTTAACTTTTTGTTTTCTGCTCGTAAAAGTCACCTGCTTTATTGATAAAATTTTACAGGTTTTATTATTATCGTCCGCTGACTCTCCGTAACGGAAACATTATTTTTTGGTTCCTATCCTTTTGACATCTCCAATAAAAATTAAGAAAAACCAGCCAGTTTATGTTCTTGTATAACGTTTTCTATGCTCGTAAAATAGATACATCTTGTTCGAAGAATTTGCAGCAACATTCTTAAAGATCGACTTTAATGCCTAGTTCTCGACATGTAAATTCCTTTTGAGCACACTACTGAAATTCTAAGTGGTTGTTGATATGCCTATAATAAATTTATTAATTCCGCGAATTTAGTAGTTCGTAATTAGCATGAAAGGAATCATTTCTTTTACAGTTGTAATATTTGAAATTTTACTTCTTCATTTAAAAACATTTATATGTCAAGCGTTAAAATTTGCATAAAATCTATTGGTTATTGCTTTACGAATGCTTAATTTCCAATTTCTTCTCCCATCTGTTTTCCTAAATTATAATTTTTCATTTATACAAATTCATATAACAAAAGTGCGTAGGTTAGGAACGAAGAAATAATGACAGGTTCTTAGATATCCTGTTTACGCAGACGCGGTTCATCAAAGTAGAATTAATATAAATGCAATAAAATAACGAACCGATGAGCGAGACAGAGAGAAATGCGCGTTTACCCGTAAAATTACATAATTAGTTTTTGTGTAACATTCTCGCTTCTGAAAGTTACTGGCAAAGTAGGTAATTACATGTTGCTGGAAATCCAAGCTAATTTCGTTCATTACCAGAGTTTATTTGCTTAGTTATGGTTAGCTATGCAGCCTTTTAATGCGTACTTGCTACTAAACTTGTTTGCTGTATTAAAACGTTCTAGGGAGTGTTATTGTTTTTCAAGCAGTCTTTTTACGATTAATATGTTACTTCTGGCTAATTTCAGAAATTAAAATAGTAAGGTAATTTATTTAAGGCAATTTGTCTGTGGTAATTGTAAATGAATCATAGGATGAAATATTTCAACCCTATTTACAGCATTCAAAATTGTTTTTCAAAAACAATTTCGCATTCTCAACCTTTTTGATTTGACGTTCTAGTTAATTCCAGACGATATGTTCTTTGAAAACGTTTAAAATAGTGATTGCAAATAAACATCTCTCTTGATAGAACGTTTTTACTTTGTATAACGTTTTTAATAATATTACCAATAAATACAGCTTTTGCAGACAGAGTAATATTGTAATGTGTTACGGGTAAATGATTTAAGATCTACGAAAAAGACATCCAGCACGAACATGTCAACGGAAAAATAAATTACCAACCGGTTTAATAAGAACTTATTACTTATAAGAAAATACTTTAAAAAGATTAATATTTTGTAAACTGTATCTCTAAAAAACAATACAAAACGACCACAGCAAAATTGTGTAGAATGAATCTATAGGAAAATTATTGTCTTCTATATGAGGATATACAGATGAGGACCCTTTAAAACCTACTTTTCGAATATCTTCTGCTACGGATATAGATCCTGAACAATAGCAGGATTTAGTTTTAATGTAAACTAAAATTTGGGTATCCCTGTTATTTATTATGGTGCCATGTGGAAGTTTCCAAACTAATATAGAAACCGAAAAACAGGGAACATAATAGCAATTTTGGTATTAACGTTCATCAGAAACTGATACATTTTGTTTATTATGTTTTTAATCATGTAGTTTTTTAAGGTTTGGCAATTTAATTCTCGGACTGGCTTAAAAAAGTAACACAATGTATGTAACACGAAAAATATTTGACAATTGTTCAAAATAATCTACTTGCAATACTTTAATACATGCATTGCCATTGTTAGAAGTTAACAGTTGGCAAAGGCGTTTGATGAAACTGGTGATTATATTTTTTAAATCGGTTAAATAGGGTGGGTGACTGATCTCAACAACGCTGTTTCAAGAGAAATGACTTCATATTTGGTGAAGAATGGGCAGGTGGTTGTTTACTGTTTGTCTTTTTTTATGGAATCTTCTTTGTAACGTTCCACCCGGTGGCTTATACGGGGCGCGAACGCTCCACAATTTATAACCTGGGTAGTCTCTCGAGTTGTCCAGAATTCAATTATAAGTGCTTAGAAAAAATAAATTTACTAACTCTTACGTAATGGGATATGTAGAAAATATTGATAAATTAAATAAATATTACACTCGAATCAATTATTAACAAATAAAATAGATGTCTCCGCCACCGGTTTGTCCTGGTAGGCCCAATGGTTCGTAGGTGCGGGTCGGTAGAACGATTGCGAACTGGCTCTGGTAGGTGAAATAGCTTCTCGAGTGGACAAAATGTCCGCCGCTGTCGCCGGTACTAATCAGACATAAACAAACCAATTAGCTTTAATTTGTTGTTGGCAAGGAAGTAATTTCATTGCGAGGGGGATAATCAGTATTCGGGATTATTAACAGTGAGTGTTAAACTTTCCAGCGTAAGAATTTATACTTAATCAGTGGGAAAATTTTCCTTACTTAAAACAACGTGAACTTTGTTAACCACCAGTGACAATTTCTGTACCGAGATTCACCTGTGTCTCGTTAGATGTAAATAGCTCCAGAATAAACAATCTGTGTGTATTGAATTGCAAACTTTACTGTAATAAATCTTCAAACAGGAGATTTTAATTAAATCAGTTTTCCTGGAAGTTAAAACTCAAACTACGCGTTTTTAACAGTGCAGTTGTGGTATAGATAATTCAACCTTGCTTTGCGTAAATATTACTAAGATAGGATTCTGACTTTTACAATGAAAATATCGGGCACACGGAAAATGCACTCTAATTAGTCGGCCAAAATTCTCCAGCCTACTAACGAGAATGGGGCTAATTCCCCTACAAATTTCCACAAAATTACCCTGCGACAGAATTTGTATATCGCTTTGAACTATTCAAAATACTCCAAATCAATTCAAATCTTCTAGCGGGACTTACAAAAATTTGACGTCTTGTGAAATTTCTCCACAAATTACGACAAACCTTGTACAGGGTGTTCAACTAATAACAACAGTAATTATTAAGGCTTATTTACCCCGTCGATTCAGACACCGACCTTATAAGCAATAATAATCTGTATACAGAATTTTCTATTGATCTTAACGGTTTCAAACACCGCCACAAGAGCAATAAAAATGTCTGTCACAGGGAAAACGGACTACTGGGCACTCAAATGAACAAGCAAAGTAAGTTAAATATTTATATCTACTAACTTTACTGTCAAAATGTGATAGAAATTCAACGATTTCGAACGGCGGTATAATTTAACAAATTACCCCGACAGCTA
>JABXWE010060196.1:0-14184 GCA_014611495.1 Limonius californicus
CAAGTAAAGTTTGTTGAGCTAGATTAGATTTTACAACATACGCAATGAGTTATTAAAGTATAGCGGAACCACATTGACGAAAGAATTCCCGATATTTTTCAACAAAATCTTAGAAACCTCAGTAATATCGAAAGAATTACTTAACAGCATTATAATACCAATCTTTAAAAAAGGACAAAAGAAATGCCCTGAAAACTATAAAAGCATAACTCTAGTGTGCTCAAGATTAAAACTACTCAGAAGTGTACTAAGATTAAAACTTGAAAAGCAGATAACGAACAAAGAAGAACAACTTGGATTTCGTAAAAATAGGTCAGCTACGGATGCAATCTTCATCGTCAGGCAACTTAAAGAAAAAGCCCTAGAATCTAATAAACCTGCTTTTCTATGTTTCATCCATCTTACTAAAGCGTTCAACAGGGCTCAGTTGAAAGACGTCATGAACATACTGAAAGATCACAAAACACAATACAAAATAAAAAGAGTAATAGATGAAATCAACACTAACAACACAACAAGAATCATAATAGCCCAAGAAATTACCGAAGAAATACCAACTCCTGGAGGAATAAGGCAAGGAGACAGTTTAACTCCATTCTTTTTTAATCTTGTAATGGACAAAATAATAGAAGACGTGAAATCCTGACAACTAGGCTACAAAATGAAAGAGAAAATGATTAGTATGGTTTGTTGTGCAGACGATGCCACAATAATCCAAAGACAGCTGTACAGGTTCTACCTGTCTGCTCGAAAATACATGGCGATGTCCATAGGTGAAACAAAGTGTATGACATTCTCTAGAGACCCCCTAAGATGTACTTAGTAGTAGAAGATACGTCGGTAGAGCAGGTGATGCAGTGTGAATATTTAGGTGTTCAATTATTCAGTTATAATAACCCAGTAAGTGAAACCATGGGCCAAGTAAACAAAGCTGTTACAATCTGAGGATGGTCATAGGACGGCATATGGTAAAACAAACACATGATGACATACAGTATAGAAACCAGGGCCGACAAAAAAAAGCAAAAAGCCAACTGAGAACAACAGAAATGGAATTATTAAGAACTATATCAGGGAAAACTCTAACAGATAGAATATGAAACCAAGAAATAAGAGAAAGGTATGATATGGAAGATGTTATACGATGGGGAAGACAGAGGCGAAAATACTGGTACAATCATATAAAACGAATGGACCAAAACGGACTACCCCATATAGCAATGGAAGGAAAACCAACAAGCTCAAGTCCACCGGGAAAACCATATGATAGAGAAAGAGATACCCGGCAGTCTATCTTCCAAGAAAATTAAATCGGTAATAAACATATCTGAAAATCTATAACAAAAAAGAAGAAGAAGAAGAAGAAGAAGAAGCTATTTAAATTTAAATGTATCGATTTTTTTCTATTATACAAGAAGTAAAATATAAAGCATTGTCTGCGCTAGTTACAGAAGTAACATTATTTTGTTCTAAGGACTGATTTCTTTTTAATAATACGAAAATCTGTTTTTAAATATTTTTAATTTATAGAAAATTCTATAGAATTCTAAAAAATCATCATCAATTCAAAATATTTTGTAATAGTGTTGTTCAATTCAAAAAAGTGTATACCGACTCTTCGCTTTTCCATTTTCTTGCACCGTTTGTTTCTTGTGATAAAACTAAAGGGAACGACAACAAGCTAAAAATTTAGTTAGTCTGATAAAAGGATGTTCTGCAGTTCGTGGACAACATCTATCTAGTAAAAAACTTCAACTATTTCATGTAACGTATTGTACTAAGACTAGACGTTAACTTCAAAGTGTAGGATACCTAGAACATCTAGAAACTTGAACCTCTATTTAATATTTAATTCAATTTTGAGCGTCCTCGTATATTCATATTTGTTACCGAAAAACCAATGGTCTTCACCGCTTTATTTTAAGTACATTTTGGTTCATTTCTTTTCCCTCGTTTTCATTTAGCTCAAAGCACTGTTAACTACTTACTATAGGCAAGTTCAAACGTGGTACATCAACAGTTTTACTACTTGGTTTACAACTGTAGAAGATATTCGTCACATAACCGAGACCGACGGCTCAAAGTGCTCTCCGTAGCATGATCAGCTGCATATGGACAACTGTTTTGGACTATTCATCGGAATACTAATCGGAGCCGATAGTTCGAAACCAGAAATACCTTATGACAATCTCAGCAGTTTACTATATAACTGGCTTGTTTGTAGAACTAAGGTTATATTCTAACCTCAAATTATAGACTTCCTACGCTCAAATACGTCGACATCTATAAATACTGTACATTCAAGTTTAACTTGTAACTTAAATTTTATAATAAAATAAATAATAATAATAATTATAATAAAAAGAAATAATATGCATGCTTTACCTTAAGAAATTGTTATTTACAACGAAACAATCATTTTTCCAGGGGTACTTCTGTTTATTATGGTCAAAAATTGGTTTGTAAGAGGTGCAAGTAAATAAAAAAAAATAAATTAATTGTTTTCCATAGTACATGATTCAACGCATATAAAGTACCAAAACTATGTAAAAATACTTCCTAAAATCACATTTTGTAAACTTGTAAAGCCACCTGTTCCTGTATGAAAATTAATTAGATATCAGGTTGTATCAATTATTTAGCAGTGTTTATACTTATATTTATAAATCATTAATATGTTGTTGTCCGCACCCGCGGCATTAGCTTAGCATTATCCTAATAGTATAGTGGAAATAAAATTCCGTTTAAAACAGCAGTTCAACTGTGTGTCTAAATATGTACATTTGTACATGCCTATATTTTTCCACTGTTACAGATTTTTCCATTTTATCCAAACTGATTATTATACTTTAAACATTAAACATTTAAAAGTTAAATATAAACAATTTTGCAGCCGAATAAACTGTAAGCACATAGTGGATGTCATTTAGTATACCTTTATATAGCAGACTGCAGAAATTGTCAACTAGCAATAACTATTTGATTTGAATTTAACGAAATTAATATGCACTAGAAATTTGTGTGTGTTCTAATCTCAGATTATAGATTTCCTCGCTGTTAAATATGGCTGAAACTATGACTGTTGTATATTTGAAGTAATTCTACATTATGATAAATGCCTAGTGAACTTAAAAAACTGTATTTCTGTTGCTTAACTTTATGTTTGTTTAGTTCTGCTTCTTCTGCTAAATTTTAAAATTGCAAATAGTTCTACAAAAACATGTATATTATTTTTTTTATTATTATGAAGTTTCTTATAGGTCTTATAGGCCCATCGCTTTGGTGTGAGGCAAGGCTAAGCTAGTTTGTGCAATGCAAAACGACTCTGCGGGTTGCCGTATTGGTGCGAAACCGTGCTTAACTTGCTGGTGTGTGGTGTATTTTTGTGTATATGACCTTGTTACTCCTCTAGTGCGATCGTAACACGAGAAATGCCATTAATTTGATCCCCAATGGCAAATGGAGACTGTGACCCAGTACGGATCACCCAGGGAATTATAAAAATTTCCGACCCTGGAGTGAATCGAACCGGGAAGCGTTTGGACTATTACATCCAAAGCTTGGCTCTCTTACCACTGAGCCATCCCCGCCCACCCAAAAATATTATTGTATTAATAAATAATTTTTATACTTTCAGGCCAGTAACTCTCGACAAGTGTGAAGATTAACGCCAGGAGATAGACACATCCTCAAATGATGAAAGATCTAGTTGTTTTGCTAATAATGTATACTGGTTGTTCCAAGTATGTAACCCAAATTTATATACAGAGGGTCGCACCTTGATTGCATAATACTTCATTTGGGTATTCTTGTGTTAAAAACAAGCGAAAATCTTCCAACAAACATATATTCCCAAATTAATAGTTTCGAAGATAAACACCTATGGGTGTGTACTCAGGGTATGTACAGACTTAAGTAATCTTAATACATTTTTGTTAAGATTTCGTTGTTGTTTGACGTATCTAAATAAGATGTTTTTCCTATTTGGTGCCGTGACCTCGATTACATATCCTGTGGAAGAGCTAGTAGATATCGTTTTTGTTTATAGTTTAGCCGATGGCTACTGCTTAGGACAACCGTTCACGTTCGATAACAAAATGGAAAGAGAAGTGCAAAGAAGAATTGATATAGCATGGAAGAAATTCTGGTGCCTCAGAAGGATTCTAATAAACAAAATCCCAATCAGCCTCAAAAGCAAAGTATTTAACATGTGCGTAAACCCTGCCATAACATATGGAACTCAAACTTGCATATTAAACAATAAACTGAACAACAAACTTAGGGCGAAACAGTCCAGAAAGGAGACAGCCTAAAATGGAATTGGGCAGGACATGTGGGCAGAATCACCGACCGAGGATGGTCCCCTACAATAACAATGTGGCACCCACGAGATGGAACCAGAGAAAGATAAAGGCCAAAAGCTAGGTGGGCAGACGAAATCGAAACAGCAGTAGGAACTAAGTGGCGAGAGAAGACAAAGCAGGAAGCCGAATGGCGAACAATGGGGGAGGCCTTTGTCCAACAATGGGATTCAATAGGCTGACATTATTATTATTATTATTAGCCAATGGAAATTTGTTGTTAGCATCACTTTTATATGGAGAACGACATCGCGACAGAGTTTTACCAAACGTTGGCAAGAGTATTCCAACTCCAAATCTTGGTTCGGAGCGCACGTTAAGCTGCAGGTCCTCTACGTCTGGGGCACTTTAAACGCGCAACACATGCATAGGAGAGAAGATCGCTACGTCTCGTAACATATAAGCGTAAAAGTGGAAGAAACCGGAGAAAGAGCCATTGTTTGACCTGTGCAATTGGAAGAAGCAATTTTGGCGACAGTTGCATAAGAGTCAACAACCAGTACAAGACCAATTTCCATTATGGAATATACCAGCAAAGCACTGTTTGGCGAATTCTTAAGGAGCAGTCCACGGGGTGGACCTGCACCATAACCGCCTCGTTCGCCCAATCTAAATTAGCTTGATGTTTGCATATGGAGTTATCTAAAACAAATAGTTTATTCTGAACCTATTCAAGATCTAGATGATGAGATGATCAAGTCAGGAGAATTCGTGCATGCGCTGAAGCAAATGGTAGCCACATTTGAACATCTTTTGTAACAGTTTTGTTTTAGTTAATCATTTATTACTTGTGAATTGTTTTTAAATTAGTTTTTATCTCCTAAACTATGCATTTGTGAATACAACGAGCGATGGAAGGTTTTCAAATTAGGGTTGGCTATGAGTGCTACAAGGTATGTTGTAGCTGTCATGTTAGGTACCGGCCGTATCTTATGTTTATCTCTTCGAATGTAAACACAAGCAAAGTGAACTTATCATCGAAGCGTATCTCGTAGATGTAAAACGTATTTTAAAAGTGAACACTTTTTTAGTCAAAAATAAATTACAACAACCAGATAAAACAGATTCTAACAGGTGAATAATTAATTTAATTTAATATATTATTGACAGTTGTTTAAATTGGCATTTGTTTATAGTTCAATCAATGCAAAAAATTTGCATAATCCTCTCCGTAAGTTGAAAACTTCTTGACTACATATTATGTTTATTAGGATGTTTTGTTTGTTTTTGACCCAAGAATACCCTGGTAAAGTATTATGCAATCAAGGTGGGACACCCTATATATCGCATAGCAACCAACTATGTTAAGCAGTTGTGAACCGCACATTTTCTTCTAATTGAATCTTTAAAAATCTTGGACATCTGGATTCCTGTAGATATCATTTCCAGCCATTTTTGTTTGTTATTTTCTATTCCTTCCAGTGTGTTTCTCGGACTAAGGAGGAACGTCGACGCCAGATTGTAGAATGTATTGTCTCAATATAAGGAAATAATTTAACATAATGAGATAATGTAAAAATCGCCGAGTGGTTGAAAATCGGCTTCGTAGTAACCTATAGCGAACTGTTTTTGTATTAGGCAGTTTAACAGAAGCACTACACATTTATACTAACCAGCTTAATAAATTTGTCGAAGGATATTAAACATAAAATCCTAAACGCTACGCCGGGAGAAATAAATTTCTCGTTATTATTCCAGGTTTCATAGAAATTGCTTTTTAATATTCTGGTTGTGAATTTTTAAGATTAATAATAAATCCTCATTTTAATCTGTGTTGAAAAAGTAAATTTTTATATTCATTTCGAGTTCTGTTTCGTTCAGTGGTCACAAAGGAACGTTTTTAAATTAAATTAGGAATTGGATTCTGTGAGAAGTCTTAAAAAATTACTTTTTTTAAAAGAAAATTTATTATTAAATTCTAAAAATCATACTAGCTAAGTTGTCAAAGTGGCTCCCCTATACATCATAATTGTAGAAAATGTGTCGCCTCAACGTTACAACCCTAATTCGGTACTACATATTCCTGAACTGTGATAAGAATCAATCATCATAAATAAACATTTATTACACATCCTCCCTATTTTAGCAGTGGGCTCACGAATTTGCTGACCACAAGAAACTTTATACTAAATAAAAAACAGAGGCCGTCCATAACCCCGAAGCTTTTACGTTCAGCTTTCATAACACAATGGATTCTAGGGTTTTATGGCGGCTATCCATTAGTAGTCACCAACAAGACGTAATCGAGTCGATTTTAGACTGCTTGATTGATCGACTCTATGTGGAATTTAATAACAACTAATGAATCTAGAAGCACCAAACATTTGCAGAGTGAGATGATTGATTCATAAAAAGTGATAAAGTTTTTTTCTTTCTAGCTTGATGATGACCTAGCGAATATTTCCAACCCGAATTACACATATTAAAATCAAGGGACAGGATGTTTTTATATGATGTTTCCATTTAATTTCCTTGAGATTATAAGACATAAATGGAAAGAAGAAGAGGTACGTAATTAATAAGTTTAAAGAAAACTTGTAATATTGTTGCATTTACAAATTGTACATCCATCCTGGTTTTCCATGCCTTATAATTCTGAAGAACATCCAATATGATTTAATTTGTTTCTTTAGTTTAGATTTTAAAGTAATTTAATTATTTTACATAAGTTAAAAACTTTTCAGCTGCAATAGTATTTACGAAGGATATTATTTTATATAGCTTGATCGAAAATGCAGGAAGAGCATCTGACCTCCAGCTGTCATTTTTATTGCTTCCTCTTTTTGTGTTTCTTGCTCCTGTTTTCGTCAAGCTAAAGTTTTAGTCCGTTTCAAGACTAAAAGGTCGTAACCAGTCCTTACATAAGGTAACACAAAAATTATAACGTTTTGTTTCGAATAAGAATACCAAGTGGGTAACTTTAGATTAATATGGTGTTTACAGTGAAGCAAGCTAGATTTATTTTGGAACCCTATTTTCTATCTGGAGAACACGACCAAAATTGTTTTTGATAGCACTCCTACCGCTCTAGCTTCAATCTGTTGTAAGAGCAATTTTTCAACGAAGCAGTCCGCTACGAAATTTCTAGCCAGTACACCGCATTGTTCAACGGTAACATGAAACTAGCAACAGCTGTAAAGAAAAGTCAAAAGGCCGGGAATCTGTGCTTAAGCCAAACGCTGTATAGGATATTCAAGAGCGGAGGAATGTAAGTCAAACCGAATTATTAAGATGTTAACCTCATGGTACACATAATGAGCTTAATGCTGTTTTTGTAACTGAGTTACTGAATATCTACATTAGTCTTTCATTCGTTTCGCGTCAGAAATATTTCCAAAAAGAACCGCTTATTTACACACAATTGAGGAGCTGCAGGAGGCCATAGTAAATGCCAAAATGATGTCTCACCGTTACAGCTGGTAGCTACTTTTAAAAATGTGAAGCGCAGGGTTAGTGATTCTTAAGATACTGATAGGGAATATTTTGAGTAACGATTGCAAGCAACAAACTCAACAAACTTCCTACTTAATATACTTTTTATTACAAATTAAAAGTTGATAAAAAATGCGTTTTGGTTCGTTTAAAATGTAATTAAATTGTCTTATTAAATTGTAATTTTTACGTACAGGATAATTTGTGTAATATAAAAATTAATTCACAATTTACAACAAGAGAAGTCTTTAAACCTGTTGAAAAATAAAGTCTTCTATTTATAAAAAATTTTGTACATTTCTAACTAACATTAATACTCGATACAATATCCATTTGCCTTGTACTCAACGTGGGATCGACAACAACGTGGCCCAGAACCGCAACTTCCACCGCTTCAGTTCTTAACGGAATTTCAGCATTTCGCTTTTTATTTGCGACAAACCCGGTCTGTCTAAGACATACTTTCGATTCACATGCTTATCTGCATGTTGCTGGATGAAGAATTCGGCTGTTCGAGTGGCACATTCATGTTTTCCGAAGAAAAACGCAATTATTTCAAATTTCTCTGAAATCGAATAACCATTTTAAATGTTTAAAAGAAAACTGTGAAATACGGCGTGACGCTGACGTAAAAAAAACCTATTCAAATATTTACGCCAAAGTATGATAAACCAAAGCCGTCTAATCATTCCATAAATGCTTCAGAACATTTACTACCTTGAAGCTTTGGACTGCATTTCCGCAGGAACCAATGCGAAGCTTTCAAATGGTATGCTTATGGTACCCCTTGCCATTTAAAATTTTTAGTGTGAAAATAACACCAATTTTGGGGTTGAAGATATGCGAACGGGAATAGCCAATTACCATTTATTTTCACAAAATTACATTGGATTCGGCAAACACACATTCAAAAATTGTTTACTGTAAATGTGTGGTGTGCTATCATTGACAACTTTATCGTTGGACCCCACTTCTTTGAGGGCAGTTTAAATGGGGAAATGTATGGTAGACAGCGTATGTGGTTATAAACTGACAGAGCACCTGCCCGTTTCCGCAGAATTGTAAGAATCTCCCAAGATGAAGCTTTCCATATCAGATTAATTGCAAGAGGTGCAATTCATCATTGGCCTCCACGTATTTCGGACCTGAATCCGATAGGTTCCTTTTTTGGGGTAAAGTAGAAAAGGACGTCTACGAAACCCCCGTAGATACTCGGAAAGATTTACATGGTATAATTATTGAATCGTGTAGGTCAATTAGACCACACATGCTGACTTGTGTTACAAACATCGAACATCAGATTTTTAATGGCCGTTCTCCCTCGCAAGGCAATGGCAAACCAGCGAGGTATTCTGCCTAGTAAATCATCTCTGGAGTAGAAGTGTTTACAGTTCCCGTGGTTCGGAGCCCACGTTAAACTGTAGGTCCTCTATGTTTGTGACATTTTAAAAACGCGCAACACCGGCATAGGAGAGAAGATCGCTATGTCTCGTAAGAGATAAAGCACTGTAAGAAGGGCCCCATAAAGCGATATAAAATGTTTTATTTATTTTTGCTAATTAACTAAACAGGGAGAATTACTAGAGGTAAATAGGTTGGACGACTTTTGAAATAAACGTTGGCAACTATGTTTCATACAGTGTAGCGGGATAACATTGATGGTGTTATTAGTTCTATACATTGCAATAAAGTTGTTGATTGTTGACTAGATTGCTTACTCTTTATTTGTTAGGTGTTCTATAGTTTTTCGCCACCTTGCAGAACCTTCTGAGTGTTATTTTAAATCTGAACACTTATAATATGGTCTTACTAAAACACAACAAATCATCTTTTGTCATCCTTAAGTTGTTACTAACCTTCCAATAATTTGCTTCATTACAGCTGCTTTAGGTTGGTACGTTTCCAAATGTTTCTGATTTTTCTGTTAAAATCCATTATCGGACGTACTAAAATTTGAACAACTATTCCAGCGGTTCTCAAACTTTCGTATTTCGCGTCGCCCCTTTTTTACCTTGAATATTTCTGCGCCCCCTGCATGATATAAGATAGATGAGAATACCCTAATACACAGGAACGTATTTAGCTCAATTTGGAAATATTGGTTGCGCTGCCGATGTGGTGCAGTCGCAGCCACATTATCACCTGGTCTACTGCTATCCGAATGTTCGCGGCAGATACCGATACGTCTCGAACTTTCTGGATTGAAAATACGCGACTATAAAGGCAGGGGCAGCGCGTCAGTTGTTAGTTATGTCGTTGTAACTGTGTTACGTAAGGGAGTTTGTCAGTTGGAGTTCAAACGCTGAAGAAAATTATTGTATATTTACGTACATATTTAGTAAATATAGATAGATTTTTAATTGGCGGCAAACGTAAGCTTGACGACGAAGAAGCTTCTACTTCATCAGAAACGCCTATTACCAGTGCTAATTCTGTTATAAAATCAAAAACACGAAAACAAGACCAAGCATACTTAAAATTCGGTTTTACATGCGTTGAAATAAGTGATGACGAAAAACCTCAATGTGTTAGTTGCCTCAAAATGTTGGCTGCAGATAGCATGAAACCCAATAAATTGAAGAGGCATGTAAAAACTCTGCACAAAGAATATGTCGTTAAGCCCCAAGAATTTTTTGCACAGAAACAGATCTTTCGGGAAACAGAAGACAAATTTTCACAAAGCTCTTGCAGTAAATGACAAAGCTTTATTGACATCAGACAAAGTGATTTATAAAATAGTCAAATACAAGAAACTGCATACGATCGCAGAGCAACTAATTTTACCAGCTGCCATAGACATGGTAGAAACAATGTTTGGTGAAAGCTATGCTAAACAACTCAAGAATATTCCTCTGTCAAACGATACAATTTGCCGAAGAATTAACGATATATCTGTGGATATTCGGCAACAGCTTGAATCTGAGTTAGTTGGATAATTATTTGCCATACAACTTGATGAAGTAACAGACAGCAGTAACGATTCCCATTTGATTTGCTATATCATCAGATGCTGTCAGGGAATTGCAATAGTTGAAGACTTGCTATTTTGCAAGCCTATACAAGCAAGAGCAACTGCTGTCGAATTGTTCAGAATTACAAATGATGCTATTGTAAGCGCAAACTTACAGTGGAAGGATTGTGTTGAAATTTTCACCGGTTGAGCTCAACCCATGTGTGGTGGATGTAACAGTTTACAAGCACTTGTGAAGAAGGAATCTCCAGGAGTAGTTTGAACACTCCATGATTCATCGAGAAGCTTTAGCATCAAAATCGCTAAGTCCTGGGCCAAATATTGTTTTGATAGTAGTTATTAATATATAGTTAATTATATAAAAGGCATACCTCTAAAATCAAGGATTTTCGCTGTTCTTTATGAAGATGTGGGAGCTGGGCCTGGACAGGCTGTGCACTTTAAAGCAGGCACATGCTAGCATTTAGGTCTATGCCTTAGAAATGTTTTATTTAAATTTTAGTTATAATGCTTTCGTTGTGATAGAAATGTAATAAATTAATTCTGATATCTTGCTCATTTATTCGACCCCTCCTATACAGCTTCGTCCCTCTCCCCAGGGGGGGGGGGCACAGTTAGAGAACGGCTGAACTAATAAATAATCAGTGAGGGGACAGGTTGGAACAATTACAGATTATTGCACTAAAATATTTACAACCAGGCTTCTAAAAGAGAGAATCCAAAAAAGGACATAAAGCATAGAGGGAAAGTTAAAACAAAGGTTCAGACAATAAAACAGCTTGTCACCAAGAAGACTACGTTTTTCATAATGGAATTCCAACTATGTCATGGATTTGCGGATTTAAAATCACTTTCGTGCTAAATTACTGAACATGAGCTTTATTTAAGCTCTTCGGGAAGCGTTCATGTGGTAAATTTATTCAAGTATTCCAAGCAATTATATTTTCGCCAATTACTTCACAACCTTCGTGGATGAACGAGTGTTTTGGCACGCATTTCCAATACTCCACCACTCCTCACATCGTATCATCAAACAAAAAGGATTACCAGATAAAGTTCACGCAGCGGAAGCTCCCATCCAATAGTTCGGGATCGGCCAAGGACAGCAAACGTTGCGCCCGGATTGTCCTAGATCCAGCTTTAAGGTCGAGGGTAACATCTAACAGTACTCTTCTAACTCGGGTGATCATTTGCAGCGAGCGTTTATCCCTAGACATGGACAAGTGACGAAAACTAATTTTGTTCTTCGTCTCTCGAGGTCCTGAGATACGAGCAAAGACAGGGCAGTTTTTAATTTAAACAGAGAACGTAATTTGAAGTTTTAATATCTCGTCCTGCGACGCACTGAAAGAGTTAATCAAAAATTTAAACGCAATTGACAAGCAAGAAAAACTGTTTGATGCGCTAAGCGGACAAAAAGTGAATCGCCATTTTAATAACTTTATTAAAGTAATTAAAGTTAAACGACCTTTTTGCCCATAATTACAAATTGTTCGAGAGTCAGCTGAGTCCATTTCGCGATTCTCCCTTCAATTAAATTTTGCCAGCAGTTTCAGCATAATTTATTTTCGCAGTCGCACAAAATTAGAAATGTAAGGAGTAAGTAAATCTTAGTATTTGCATTTTACTTGTATTTCTAGCTAGAGCGTCTTGGAACACATTTTAAGAGTAATGCTAGGGAATACAATATCCAAATCAATTAATCTCTGTAGGTACCTGCATTAATTTACGTTGTTGGTCTTATTAGGGCCTTATGCTGATGACATACTGACAGTAATATATCTTTGAGGTGAATTATCACTTCATTTCACCTTCATATTGTATTTTAGTTAACACAATGATACGGTTTGACCATAATTGCGATGCAGCCAAGGATGCTCTAGTATTTCAGTTAAACAATATAAAAGCAATTTCATCAGCTTATATACCCATTTTTAATTATTCGTTTACACTTCCTAATGACGTTAATAATTAAACATCTTTATTAGTTACTCTGCAGCAGCTAATTTTAGGAAATTGAGATTGAAACTCCATTATGTAATTGGCCGAAATTAAACTCCCCATACACCCTCATATTTTATGCCACGTGTTTGACACCCAGTTGATTTAATTATTCAAGTACATTTAATCGCCATGTTTATATTGTCAGTTTTTCTCTCCGTTTTCTGTTTAAGCAAATGCCGCTCGTATGTATTGGGAAGTTATGTTGCTTATAACATTATTATTGCGGAGCCTTCGCAGGCCTTATAGGCCCATCGCTTTGGTGTGAGGCAAGTGTGGCGGACCGCATTTGCCATTATGTTTATATTATTGCAGACAGTTGAACTTTGGGACATTATGCTCATAATTTTAATTTTTAATCTATACTCGCATAAATATTTCATGTAAAATGCAACTGCTAATTAATTTTAGTTGGCGTTTAGAAATTACGCCTGATTGATCTTGGTAACGGCCGTTCTTTCACACGTGTTTATTTTTTTGTAAAGGGTCTGTGCTTTACGAGTAGACCTAATTTATGAGGGCTACAACAGAAAATAAACATCAACTTTCATATACAATGCATGGAATTGTAAGCCTACTCGGTAGTTGAATTTTATAATTTCATATTTAAAAGATTACTTTTCAGCGTTTTCTTTCAGCTATTCATTTTAGGTAAATAGGATTAACAATATGACTTCGAATTAGTTGATCTCAAGTACGTAAGATATGCAATAACAGCTGCCTTTTGCGCGGTCTGTTGTTGGGATAAATGTTTGATTTAGTTTAGGCCATAACCTTTCTGAATTATTACATTTTTTATTGAATACCCTCATGGGTGACATTCCATACATAGACGTATTAACTAAACACTAAATTAGAGGAGTTATTTATTTAGTTTAGTCCTTCAGATTTTTAACAGACAATTAACTTATTTTTACGAAAATTATTAGTTCTAAAATTAATGGGGCCATAAAATGCGTGTTGTTTCTAAAAATGGGGTGCACGTGCAGTGGGTTCTCACGATCCAACACCCGTTTTTGGCCTATAAAAGCAGAAGTAAGTTGTTCTGAAAAGGATTCTTGATCTAAACGTCAAGAAGCACAGTTCCTTTACAGGTTTCCTTAACCCTTCACCTACCAGCGCTTTGAGGTATCTCAGCAGCTCACGGCATCCCTTGACGATTGCGCTTTGAGGTATCTTACCTGCAGCGTCAAGTTCCCTTAACCCTTCACCGGCCAGCGCTTTGAGGTATCCCAGCAGCTTACGGCATTCCTTGACGATTGCGCTTTTTGGTATCTCAGCTGCAGCGTCAAGTTCCCTTAACCCTTCACCTGCCAGCGCTTTAAGGTATCTCAGCAGCTTACGGCATCCCTTGACGATTGCGCTTTGAGGCATCTCAGCTGCACTATCAAGTTCCCTTAACCCTTCACCTGCCAGCGC
>JABXWE010060201.1:0-19364 GCA_014611495.1 Limonius californicus
TGGTTCTCACAGACTCTCTGACTCTTAAAAGAAGTTGACTGTCATATGCTGCATTTATAGTCTTCCTGTCAACTAAGAATTCTACCAAAATTGGACCGTGAATATCCCAGAATACAGTAGCCATCACTTTGCCTGCTGACGGTACGGTTTTGAATTTCTTTGTCGACGGAGAATTTGAGTGACGCCATTCCATGCTGACCTATTTACTTTCTGGGATGTAATGGTGCACCCAAGATTCGTCTACGGTAATGATTCGTTTCAACATATTGTCTCCTTAAATTTAAAACAGTTGAAGAAGTTCTTGTGAAATTTGAACCCGTTTCTACCTTTGTTCATCAGACAGGTCCTGTGGAACCCAATGCACTAACTTTGTTAAATTTAAGCTTTTGGTGAATGATAACCTGAACGCTGCGAACACTAATCTTCGCAATTTCGGCCAATTCGCGAATTGTTATCCGCCTGTTTCCCCGAACAAGCTCATCAACACGTCGAACATTCAATTCATTGACTGCGGTAGCGGGTCTTGCGACATGGGGAACTGTGCATGCAGCCGACAATAAATCTTAGCAGCTTTCTCACCTTCAGCACATAAAAACTTGATGATAATTCCTCGTGCAACAGCACTGGGTACCTACATCACTTGAAGAAATGTTCGATACAACTGTTATTGTAAATGTCAAAGTAATTTCGGATACAGTTCATTATATAAATCAGAAATTTAAATAGTCCAGGTCAAATCTATCCTCCCCTCGTGTCTATACGTACTCCAAATTGAGATGGAAGAGTAAAAGAAATGATCTTATGCGCAGTATAGACTAAACATACGCAAGGGAAGCAGCGTGTTTAGGAAATAACAGAGCCCTTAGAGTTTGGTAAACAAATCGTTCGATTTCAATTTAGTCGCTCACAATTTCAGTAGAAAATTCTGAAAAACAGCACTGCAAAACCCAGGTTTGTCTTCCGAATTTGCTATCGAACTTTTCCTATAAAATATCCACTTTTACATTTTAAATTTCATTGAAATAAGAGTCTCCTTTTTGAGTCAGGCGCTGAAAGTCCTAAAGCATATTAGAAATAAGTATACAGGGTGTCAATTTTTAAACGTACAATGTATCTCTGCAATTCAAAGAAGTATTGAGAACTTCTAGAAACCGTTTATACAACATCCTCAGGACACATAAGGTAGCCTTCCCCATTCAGCCACTAAAGCTCTAGCTACCCTAACAAAAAAATTTAAATTGTAACACCCACTTTGTGATAGCTCGTTAAGAAGCTCTTATAAAATGCTATTGAATAGTAGCAATCTTTAATTTTGAAAAAATTGAATGGTCCCCAAGATCTCCAGATTTTTACCCCATTAGACTTCTTTCTATGGGGTCGTTTAAAATATATAGAATAATGGAAATAATTCTAAATATTTAATCTAGTATTTTTAAATTTTAGTTAAAATAATTGGTTCTGAACCTTTTGAATTTTGTTTTAATTTTTCCCAAACGAAGTAGGTGAAAACTTGTTTGCTACTTTTGAATAACATTTTGTAAGGTGGGTGATACGATTAGACATTTTTTTGTTAGGTTAACTAGAGCCTAAGTGAATTAATTTATAGAATTAATGTTTAGTTAAAAAATATTATTTTAAATAAACAATAATCGGAGTTACATGAATTACAATATAGAGATCTTATTGTAAAGAAGCCAAAAACGTAACTAACTACTCGTATATTCTACTATGCAGAAGCGCATCTGCACTTCTTATCTTTTGCTTATGCTACATAATATTCTAGGAAGCGAGGTAAAAGCCATCTTGTCGAAGTTTACTAAGGTTACGTAATTGGTGGTTGAACAAGTAATGTTATTTTATTAATCGTGAAGATTTCCTTCCACGTTATAGAAACGTTTTCCAGAGGTTTTGTTACCTCTTTTTTTACTTCTAGACCTATATGTCATATTTAAATTGACACCGTGTAAGCCTCACGGGCGTCCATCACTTTAAAAAATTGTATAGAAATTCTTGCAATCGTTTTTAAAAAATCTTATTTAAAAATAACAGAATGTTGAGGAACGTGCAGTTTTTACATTATTGTATTTTAAGTTTTACGTATACAAACACAATCTATTCTAAGGCTTAAGATTTTAAATGATTGTAAGCTTAAACTGGATCAACGGTTTTTGGTTAATGTGCCATTGCAATATAAATCTGTCAAAATTTCTAGAAGGCCCCAAAACCAACCTACGTTATTTACCAAAAATAATTATAGGCTTTTCTGGCCTTTATGACGAAACACCGTTGAATCACAGCTGTTTGGAAAAATGTTTTTTCTTTGCAATTTCAAAAATTTTGTAAGTTATTTTTATAATTGTTATAAACTACTCAAAAATGAATAGGGACATTGCAGTGTAAGACACTTACAGGCAACACCAGTTGCATTTATAATAAGAAAACTACCAAAACAACCAAATGTAACGTTTTTTTAGTAATGAACATGAAAATTACAACAAAGGTGCGTTTAAAGAAGAAATTTAACAATATTTTAATGAAAATCGTTATTGTCTCCTTTCAGTTAACTTAAATTTATTAAATTCTAATACCGCTTGGCACCTCCTCTGGCAGTAATAACTGCTCTGCTCCTTGCTGGCTGCTCTGCTTCTTGCTGGCATACTCTCAATGCAATTTTCAATATGTTCTTGTGGAATTTAGTGAACCAGTACCGGCATTACACTCCTCAGCTGTTGCATAGTAGTAGGCCTGAGATTATAATGGTCCAGTTGTCTCTGCAAAAAGTCCTATGCATGCTCGACGGGTTTGAGGTGTGGAGATAGCGGAGGAAGAGCAAGATGGTTTATTTCCTCATCTCGAATCATCGTCAAGAAAAACAAAATATTCCCGTCCAACAGCTTTGCGACGATGTAGAACATGGTTCATAATGATCTCTTGGGCATAACGTTGGCCCATGAGTGTACTATTAAAGATATGGAGGTCAGTATGTCATCCTAAACAAATTCCAACCCATACCATAAGACCACCACCACCAAAGGCAACGACTGGTTGGATATACTGAGGTAAGGTACGATGTATGGCACTACGATATACTATTTGACGCCAGCTATCATTGCTGGGACAATATCTGGACTTCTCTGAAAACAGTACATCATCCCACTGTGTTGCTTCTTGAAGCCTACTTCTTCTTCTTCCTTCAGCGCTACAACCCTCGGTGGGTCTTGGCCTATTCTATTATCTTCTTCTACTCCTTTCTTTTCCCTGTCAGTCTCCACGTCATTTTGTTACATATGCTTTTTGAGACGTCAATATTTCTGATTATTTTCTCTAATGTCAGGTTAAATAGCAGGGAGGACAAACGATCTCCTTGCCTTACGCCGCCGTTTATATGAAAGGCATTTGTCTCGTTTCCGTGTATTATTACTTTGACCTGGGAGTCATTTAGCGTCATTTCAACTAATTTTATAAGCTTATGTGGGATTCTTAGTTCCCGTAGTCCATTATACATTCTCTTTCTATTTATCTTATCAAAGGCCTGTATAAAATCTACAAATAAATTGTGTATTTCAATGTTGTATTCATAGATTTGTGTGATTTGATGTATAGCATCGGTTGTTGATTGGTTTCTTCTAAAATCGCTTTGGTATTCGCCGATTATTTCTTCGCCATATATCTCCAGTCTTTTGTATAGGAGGCACAATAATATTTTATAGACTACGTTTAGGAGTGTTATTTCACGGTAATTTTTGCACTCCTCTTTGTTTCCTTTTTTCTGGATAGGTACAATTTGCCCAAATTTCCATTCTTTTGGCATTTGCTCTTCACGCCATATTCGCTTAATGAGTTCGTGTATCCTTTGCCATAGTGCTTCTCCTCCTAATTTCACCAGTTCGCCAGTTATTTCATCGCACCCTGGAGTTTTATTGTTTTCTTGAAGCCTAGGTCTTGACCATTCCACCCGGTGTCTTCGTTGAGCCACCGTTCTTGCAGGACATCTCAGGCAACGGTATGAGGTAAGTCCTACCTCAAGCAATCGATTTCTCACAGTTTGGTCGGAGACCCGTGGCGTTCTGGAGCACTTGCTGTAGATGTCAAGCAGTTGAAAAGGGATGCATTCTTGCATTAATTACCAGAAGTTGATCCTCACGAGGTATTGTGTTTCGAAAAGATTCACTTCCAAGCCTTCTTGCAGTCGCACCTGTTTCTCCAACGCCAGAAAAGGCACGCGAAATTACGCTCTGCGTGGTTGCTAACATATCAGCAATGTCGCCTTGGCGATCTCTTCTTTGGTGCATAGCAACGGCTAAATTTCGTTGTACTATTGTTAAATGGTTTTCTGCATTGTTGTTTATTATTAAGAACATAAATGTAACACATGAATAAAAAAACAAGGAACAAAAAAGATCTTAAAGAGACAGGATAGATTATTCAATCAAACACACAAACTCGACTTGACACTAATACGGTTAAACAATTGCAACTGGATTTGTTTGTTTTCTGTTTTTAACATCAAACATTGCCGTTTGATATAATTTTTAATAATAGACGATCATTAGCTGCCAACTACAAACATATATGCTTTATATTACAATATCCCTATTCTTTTTTCAGTAGTTTCTTTTGCACAATGTTGGTCCACACCATGATGTTAATGGTTAAGGGCGGCTTTTGAGCAATATTTGCCGATACCTTTCGTCTCAGCAGTGTTTTTACACGAAAGTTCGCTTGATAATGATTTGTCAGAACAAACTGGATACACCGATCAAATGTATATTGGAAAGCAATTTTCTTCTATCAATCAAAAACTGTGCATTGCATACAAATACATACGAATATGCCCGGTATGTAATGGTCTTGTTCAAATTTGACTTCTATTAATTGCTATTATTTTCTCCTATTGGATATTTCTTGAATTAGCATAAGGTCATTAATTGCAAAGTATTTACTATAACCAAACTATATATAACCTTTGCTTATATAGGAACTAGTAACAAGTATTTCTATAAATGTTATTATTCGCACCTTATTCAGGAAGTTATGTCAATGCTGTTATTATTAGATATCGATGTAACACAAAAATTGAAACAAAAAATATACAAAATATGGGAGAAGAGGTGAAACACAAGAAAAAATATTTTTCTCGGTAAGAAACCTTGTTTACAGTATAAGCCCAGAACAATATCATTTGGATCGATTAATATTGTTCAAATACTTTCTAAAGACTTTATTTAATGCACACAAAAAGGAAATCTTCTGGTTGACAGCCTACATTCAGAAATATAGCAGTTTAAACATTATTGCAAACAGTTTTGACAATTTAAAATATGAAAAACTATACAGCAAATACCAATCGAAATATTAATACAATGGTTTATTTTACTTGGCCCATGTGATTAAATATTGTTTCGTTCATCATAGCATCGTTTAATTTAATTGAACGAATAGTTTATTGCTGTTTGTTAACAATGTTTATATTATTCGTTTGTATAAATACTTCGTAACAAAGCTTGAACTAAAAACGTCTGTAAAATTATTCTCAACTGGTTTAATTATTGAACAATTACCTTATCTCGTTATATTGTATTAAATATTTTTGAAATTTTTAAAACAACAACATTAATGAAGGATGTGAATTTATGGAGAATCGCAAATAGATCACTAATAATTTTACAGTTCTCTGAACACTTTTAATTGTGGCAAAATTCCATGGTTCTGAAATCGAACATATCTTTTCTTTCCACGCATTTTATATTTTTAACCGAACTGCCTAACAAAACGTGGAGCGTAGCCCACGGGTTCATTAATAATGATATACGGCATAATTATACTAGCTAAAGCTTCTAATCTGGCAGAACCGATTACAAAGTATCCAAGGCAAAATCTCACAACTTAAATAATGCTAATTATAATAATAGAACACCATTTAAGCGGTTCACTTCACTCAAAAAATGCTTACTATTATAAGGGTATGGACTTTATGGATAGGCTATGTGGGTAAACAATGTCCTACTATAAATTTCAAAGAAAATTTAAAATCCCCGCCCGTTTATGTGCACATAGGCATTATCTTCGTTCAGCATTCTCTTGTTCACACACATACTCGATTACTATCGCATTGCGTGTAAATTTAAAATCAAATGTGTGGCAGGAATTGGGAATATCTAGGTCACCTATAACTAACAAAAATTCGCTTTTCTACGCCCCGGCTTAATAAACCGCAACGAATTTTCAATACTTTACATTTCCTGAGGTTTATTAACGGACCAAACTTGGTGGTTTTCTTTGTGCTCGTAATAATCAAGCAACAGCTGGAGGCATCTAATTTCCTGTGCGATTTCTCCCTTCTATGTTCAAACCCGATCAACCTCGATGGGAATTTTTTATTGTGCGAATTACATTCCTGCTGCTATTTCGGTCACATAGTAAAATAAGCCGGGGTAACAACTAACTTACCAAGCCTGACAGCAAATAATGGTAGGTCCTCTTGCCGAGAGTTATGTCCCTGACATGACTGACGACGATTTCTTTGGCGGTGTCTGCGGTGCAGTCCAGCACTACGTGCTTAGAGTCCCAGCGAGACTGTTCCTCCAGGCCCCTCAGGAACTGTAAAGCTTCGGTCACGTTGCCGATTCTTCTCACCGTAGTCACCCTGAAGGCCTCGTTTCCAGGCACTAAACCCTGGTATATTTGCTGGAGCCGCAGTAATCCTACATAAATGAAAACTGTGAGTTACGATTTCCTTGTTGGTATATTTTGAGGTTTTAGAGATATTTCGTGGCATTAGCTTGTTTATTGTTCTGATTTACTGTTATTTTCAGTAAATTGGAATTATGTTTAGGTAGACAGCAATTATTATGTTATCTTTATTCTACTTCGTTTACTCTTTTAATTATTTAACTAATACGTGGACTTTGTAGGTACTAAATATAAAGTACATTTATGTGTTCCGCTGCCGCATTCTATTTAATCTGTAAACTTATATTATATCATAAATGAACATTAGTAACTTCAAAATTACTCTAAGTACAACTAAAATCCGTTTTCTACAAGTACTAATAGTATTTAATGGAGTTAGGAACTGATACTAATGAGCTGAATGTGACTGAAACTATCTGTATTACAACAATTTACTCCCATTTTCATAAATTCTTACAACAAATATTACGCGGAAAGGAAAGCCATTTTTTTCAAGACTAATGCCAACCCTTTGAATATTTTGGGAAACTCTTCACTGGTGAACTTTTCCACAGCAAAATTGTAACGTGTGATTTCTGACGCGTGGTGTATATCAGGAGTGTATTCCCATTTCAGCGTTTTAGACGGCATTCTTCGGGTTTCGATTCAAAAATTTGTTCTCATATTGTGTGCTGCGCATCGATCGTGAATTTTCGGATCTCGGACCGCAGTCAGTGGATTAAGGTAGAATGCTTTCTATTCTCAAGTAGTGCAGACTTGAATTTTTAATTAAGGTCGTTACGATACGGAAGATTATTCCAATTTGTGAATTTTCAAGTGATTAGGGGAAGTTTAAACACGGTAGTGTGATAGTAAATTTTTCCCTGGGAGAAATCCTAATTTTTGTGCACTGAGGAGAGTTTTTCTTTCTGCCAATTTAACATCTTGGTAAGCTTAGAAGGTCCTTATTCCACTTGTTTCTTTTCTAAGTCAGTTGAATTTATTAAGGCAGCAAATGACAGCCGGAAGAGTGGAAAAAATCCGGAAACTAATCGCATTTATAACGACGTGGGAAATTCCCATGAGCTCGATATTTTCAGCCTAGAAATTCCAGTGCAGAGAACCGTCAGCTTTGCATGAGTAGCAGATGGTCGCATAGCGAGTACATCGGGTAAAGAAAACCTACGTTCAAGGTCTGTGAGTCTACTTTTTACCTTACCTCCGTTGGGTTGATAGGTTCACGGAATTTTCAAGAACTATACAAAAACGAATAACTGCAACTCGTTTAATTGCGTAGTCATATTTATATTGAATTATAATAAATACTCGACAAAAGTTTTGTATTTAGTTAAATATTTTTATTTGGAAAAATTCTTGTTCGTATTCAAATCACTTTTGTATATTGAAAACTACTTAAATACTCGGCAGATAACGAGATTACATTTTTTTGATTTAAAGTTCAAACAAAATGGGGAATTTTGCGTAAATTTATAATTATCCGTGCGCATGTACCGTTTATTTTGGGTAATTAATCTAGTTTTGCGTATACGAGGCCTCGAGATATAGTCGATTCTAGACGTGAAATCGGTGATTTGTTTAACATTTTTGAAGTGGATTAACGCTTCCTAAGTAATACTGATCTACGCATTATTGTGTTCCCTAGAAATTTTGGGTTCAGTTCTGTATGTACAAATCAAATCAGAGAAAGTACGTACTGTGGTCCGTTCATTTGGTTTATTCATGAATGTGAATTTATGTACATATATATGTATATATATATATATAACTTGGGATTTTTATTTTGTTTAAGCGTCATACATATATACTATTGTATTGATTACTTAATTTTTTGATCATTATATTGGGAAATCTGTCTATTACAATTGTGTTTTATTCTGTCTCGAAAAACAAGTTTAATATTACCAAGCAAGGTAAGTTCGCATCCGGCTTACCCAAAGTTATCTTCGAGGAGGAAAGGGTTTTTTTTAAGCAGGTGGCGCCTAGGCATACATCGAACCACCCTTCTTCGACTGCAGCCAGTCGAACCCTTGTCCTTGATACCTGGACCTTGCTTAGAATTTGATACTTCGCTTTTGTGTGCATAAAACTATTTTTGTTGTCGCCGTCAATTAACTAGGCGTCACAAAATATCAACTAATTAGATCTCCGAATGGGAACCATTAGAAAAGAAATGCCCAAAAAGCACATTTTAAACAAAAGTATAAGACTAGAAATTGAAAGACTAGCAATCGATATTCCAGACCCGGTGAAATAAAATAGCCCCATGCGGCAGATGTCTATACGATAGCGCATGCAGGAACAGCCGAAGGAAATGCAAGTATGAGTATAATATTAATTACGAAATACAGAATTGGAGTAAAGGAATACCATGAAAGAGCAATAATGGTGAAAATAGATATAAAACCCTGCCCATACATTAACAGGGCAACTATATTTGCTTATGTCTATGACCAAATATGAAGAGATAGAAGAGGTTTAAGAAACCATTAACAACAACGTCGAAGGAATAAAAAGATATGAGAATTTTATAATTATGGACGATTTTAACGCTGTAGTATCAGTAAACAGAAGAACATTAAGATTCAATTGAAGGGAGTGTAAACCAAAATCAAAATATGCTCCTCAAAACGAATAAGGAAATTGAAGTTACCGGAACAATCGCAACCATAAAATTAACATATGTTGGACACATTATAGCAAATGCAAAGATAGTTTTGGACTGGAACCTTGTGGGATAACGAAGAGTAGCTCACCCAAAAATTTCATGGTAAACAATGACATCGAAGAAGCCAGAACATGCAAGGAATGGAGAGAATTAAAGGCGTTGCTGAACAACAGGACCCGCTTAAACTTAAAGCTATTTTGTGCTTTAAATCTGAAAACTAAATTGTTAAAACCAAGTAAAGGTCATGTACAATTAGTGTCTGTCATTTCCGTTGATTTTGTTTGGGTTGATCTGATGTCTAGCCTTTGCATTCTCTGTTTCGTTTTGTTTGTTTATAGTCGTAATAATTGTGTGAAAGTATTAAAGGTATTTATCAAACTTGACTGTGTGTTTTACACCTGGAAAACAATAAGATATAAGATTTGTGTATTATGTTCGATAACTGTCAACTAACATGTAATTTTGGAGGAAAATGGACATTTCAATTGTATGTTTTTTGAGTAATATTTGGATGTAGGTGTGAAGAACATTTTAAGACGATTTGATAATCATTAATTGTAGTATTATTAATTTAAGGTAATTTATGTTTAATGTGAATATGAATTTTGTTAAAAAAATAATTAATAGGTCATGTGGAGGTGTCAAAGTATTCCTTTTTAAATAATGAATATGGCTATTATTTCAGTTTTGATGTAAATAATATTTTCATAAATTTATTTTTAAATATTTAAGATTTGATTAACTTGTGTTCATTTCATTGTGCTTTCCCATTGGCCGAGGAAGTCATATGTTTTTTGTATAATGTACTTGTTTTTGTTTGTATTATGATGTTGCCATGGTTACTTGTTAAAAAAAAGAAAACAAAACAACGAAGACTGGCCATAAAAATCTCAAGGTGAACAGACGCTCGTCTGGCAGTCAAATGAAATTGTAAGATTTTGTGTTTATTATATCCTGTTTGAATAAAACTGTGTTATTAAGCGTTACGGTTCAAATCAGCGTTATTTCTTACTTATCGTTGTGAAAAATTGGATAAAATTCGTAAGTATGTTGTATGTATCTGCGTTTGACATTTAAAACGTCAACAAACTTCAAGGTTAGGAATCATCTACAAGTTGGACAAAAAGTGCAACGTATTTATGAGTTTATTGGTATATTTGAAAATCTGAAGTAATACGCAGTAAATAATATTTCGGTTAATTACCTTGTGAATCGATTTTACGAATACGAAGATACTCAGTCCAAAGTTTTTCTGCGAGGAACTTAAAAAAACAACAAGTGATGGACTTTTGTTTGAAGTTCAGGATCAACAGGGTGCTGAAGCGCCATCCTAATTTCATCTTGTGAATTTTACCAACACCAGAAGAAAATAAGCAATTGCTTCTATGCGAAAAGGTGGGTCCGTTTAAAAGTGCTTCGTTAAAATAGACCTTACTATTTATTTCATGTAACTTTCTCATTTAATTGTTAAAGTTGTTTAACCTTTTATGGGAAAAACATAGATAATTCGGTAACATTTAATTCATTTCTTTGTTGCATCCATATTATTTACGTTCATGTTTACTACCTTGTATCCGTCGCCTTGTTCAGTTAACCAGTGGAAGAATTGAAAGGTTATACAGCAGTTACCAATAAAATCTGTATTGGAAACCCCCAGATAAGAATTCTTTAAAGTTTATGTTTCAAGTGAGCCCTTTTTTCAGCAACTTATATAATAATATTGTAATATTTTTTTTATATATGAAAGGGAGATCATCTTTATTACTGGTGCAAGTAAAGCAACATTCCTCTTTTTTCAAACGTAATATTTTTTGTCGTTGCAGTGTGGGGCTTATATGTAGTCGCTTCAATTAAACGTCATAATAGGAAATCCAGGAAAACATAATAAGCAACATTCCATGAACCAACGAAAAATACATAGTGAAAAAGGTGCTAACATAAAAATAATTGCATTACTAACAATTCTACGGCAATGGTTTTGTCGAATATCTACAGAACTCTTCAGGGCACAGTTAACAAAGTTCCAATATGGCACAGCGGTAAGTATAGGAGAAGGTGTAAATAAGAAGACCTTGGGAAAGCATCTCAAGAAGTATTGGAAGATGATGGAGAGCGTAGATCAATAGCGGCTGACTATAAGAAACCAACGAACCATGACAAGACCGCAAGAAACCAGCCTCAAACCATTTAGCTCATGCAGACAACAGCCGTGGCACTACCATTGTACAATCCCACAAGGCGCTACTGCAATAAGCCAAATCTAACAAGGTATTGCTAATGCAGCTAATGGATATTGCATCAGCAGAACATATCTGTCCGCAAACCGTAGGTTATAGAATAAGTAATTGATCTAACTGAATAATAAAGAAAATAAAAGACATTCTGAACCCTGAACCACAATCTCGTAGCGTCCTAGTGTAGACTGTGCTGTGCTACATGGTCTCATGTCGTGCTCAAAGAATATTTACAAAACCGTGTTACGCTAGGAAGTTAGCGCGGGTGTAATTTTGTCTTGTAAACGTTGTCTCGTAGCAACCTAGCAACGAGATGCGGTTAGGTTTACGGTCTTTTATTGCAAAATACCAATATAACGGTAGAACATTTACAACATCTTGTTACCCATCGACATTCGAAGTGCGTTGAAATCTAGTGCTGCAAGGTCGCGGTGTATCATGAATTCGTTCATGAACATGCTGCGCTACGCAGTTATATTACGGGGTTTTGTCACAAATTTGTACGCAACTTGAGGCAACAGAAAGCCAAGCAATAAGAATAATTAAGAACCAGAGTAAATAAAGAAACCTTATTACCTTAAGATGAGTACATAAGAGAGCAATATGAAGTAACTTTTGAAATAAAGTCATACTGACGAAGTCTACAGAAAAGTGAAAAGCTTTTCAAATAGAGATAACGAGGCATAAATAGTGTAAGTCGAGCTATATTAATACAGGAAAAAGAAACTGTAGATGAATGACAGTAGCAGTTGAAAGAACTGCATAAATAATAAAACTATGGAATCATATAAGTAAATAAAATAGTACAAGACGCACTATTTGTGGACAAAAAAAAAAGAAAAATAGTATATTGAGAAAATCTAACAAAGCATACGTAACACTGTTGGAGTAAAAAACATTCTTCTGAATTTATAAAATTATTAGACGCTGAAATCCTATATATTCCAATAGAGCTACATAGTCTAAAAGTCTAGAGCTATCAAAGATGAGACTTGGCAAAAGATTTTACGACACGCACGATAATGCCGATAAAGAAAAAGTTGGCCAGAGAATGTACAGATCATCGCACAATAAAGTTGATAAGTATAAGTGTATACGTACTTCAAAAAGTTAACAAAACTGAAATAAAATTGGATAGTTAGATCAACGTATTTAGGATAATTTAATAAATAATCAATTTAGCGTGCGTAGAAATACCGGAAGCAGTTCGATAAGGAAAGGTAGAAACATATCTTTTGTTGACACAGAAAGGGCCTTTGACCAAGCAAATAAAGCATGAAACAGGCTGTACTAGATTATAGAGAAATGTAAAGAAAATGTGTACATAGAAGGGAATGGAAATCTGTGACTAACTAGAAAGCTAAAATAATATCCCGCTGTACTGTTTCATGATTTCGATGAAAATAGAAGTCATCATGAAAAGGAACGATAGTAGATTTATAATTTATATTTCAAATGATTTTTATAACATCATAAAATGAATATTTGAGTAAACAATATCAATCATATGTCAACAACATATAATAATGTTTACACACATATTACGTTTTTCACTTATTGTTTGGTTCCGTACAAATTTGAATAAACATAGTCGAACGATTCCAAATCAGTAAATGGATTTCATTCCGCAACTATAGTTGGTATAACAAAACTTAAAAATACAAGTTCCTTTATGTTAGGTTTGCAGAAAAACGGTGTACTATAATTCGATACCACCGTGTATAATAACCTTCTTTGTAATATTTATTTTCATACAAATATCAAAATATTATTCGAATTTGTTTCATTTTTCAACCAACCTCATATACTTCCTTCAGCTACATAAAAATCGAACACTAAATATATCAATAAATACTTGTTTTCGAAAAATAAAACAGTAGCAGACCTATAGATAACCTTTCAAACGAATTGATAATCAGGGCCATCTTTTAAATACCATTTCATTATTCAGATAACTTTTCTAAACGGCGTTTTATGTATGAATCAAACGACGAAAACTGTACTTATACAGTAACATATTTGTTTATTTAACTAATGTTCTTCTGCGGTGAAATTGTATTTAGTTTGCACACCAATGAATTGACTTTCAGTTTAAATCTAATGCACATAAAACCAGTTGCTATTTATCTATGAATGAAATTAAATATATTTTACATGTATACCAGAATATTGTTATCACTATCTAAATATCCTACTTTGTAATACACGTAGTATACGATTATAATAATTATAATCGGGTATAATACCCCAGTTTCTATGTTAAGATAGACAACCAACATTACAATATGATTTTTCTAGTCAAGTAGTTAAATAGAACAAAATATTAATTTAAACCATGGTTTTTGTAATAAATATAACCATTTCACACTTACTGTTCTTTATCAAATAGCCAATGGATAACTGATGAGTGCAACAAGGACAAAAGAGTCAACATATAATGTGTATAATCAAACAATTTATCATCCAGTTTATGAAAAGTTGTATGCCTTCAGATCCATATTTCTATTTGCACTCGTCATAAATAGGAAAATAATATATTTTTTTCAGCTGAATTTTATCTGAATATTAGTTGTTTAGTAATAGTGAAATTGCACACACAAAACACGTAGCTTACCATTAGACTACTCCTATAACGTGCAGCTAATATCGCAAGCGTGCGTATTAACATAATACAAGTTTCACTACTACTAAGAATAATTAATTTAGAGCCTTATTTACGACATTTGGAACGAACAGAGTAAAGTAAAAATGTCATCTGTCCGTTTATAAAGATTGAAAGTACCAAAATGTATTCACAGACAACTTAACAAGTTGGTCTAGAATTCAGATAATATTTCATTAATGAACAATTTAACATATGAAAGTTTGTGAAATGGCTAATTTGAGCTTCGTAGAGCCTAGAACTTCCATGTCCTTTCGATAGTTACCCGTGTTTGAAGATCTAAAAACAATCTAAAAGATATCCGATATACATCCAGGCTGGAGCACAACAATAACAGCCTCTTACAAATTTTGGCTGCAACCCAAATTACAAATCTTACACCGCAACTGGGATTGTTAGCTTTGTCATTGTTTACATGCAGGGTGTTAATGAATTGCAGTGAAAAACTTCTAGGGCTTCAAGTATACATGAAAACAAACATTTTTTGTTAATAAATGTATGGTCAAAAGTGTTTCCTTTCAGGGATAGAGCTTCTAAAAGATTCCTTAAGAAGCGCCTAAATGTAGGCAACTCAATTTACTACCTACTATTTGTTTCCATAACGACGGAAATTAATACAGGATAATTTAAAGTGGGAAAGAGGGATTTATTTGTCCAGTATTAATTTCCGTCGTTACGGAAACAAATAGTAGGGAGTAAATTGAGTTGCATACATTTAGGCGCTTCTTAAAGAATCTTTGAGAAGCTCTATCCCTGAAAGGAAACACTTTTGACCATACATTTATTAATACAAAATGTTTGTTTTCATGTATACTTTAAGGCCTAGAAGTTTGTCCCTGCAAATCGTTAAATTGTAAACAATTTCTTCTTGTAGCCACAAAAAGCTTTCGTTAAGCAATACAGAACTTCACTCTAATAGTAACTATTATAATAAACAGGGTGCCCATTTTAAAATGGTATTTTAAAATAATTGTGCATTTATAATTTAGCATTTCTAAAAGTAGATTTGCATGTGCTATTTTGCGACGTTCGGCCACATTTATTTGAACGCACCCTGTATGCGTGACGTTTATTTATCTTTCTGCAAATGCAACATTAACCCGAGCACATTGAAAAGTGCGGGGAAAAGACGGAAATTAGGCTCTAGCTCTCGACCTGAGTGTTACGCAGATTTAAAATTACCCTCGGGCGTCCGAATCACGATAATTTACCAATAGATGATTATTTTTGCTTTCTGCGGTACCTTTAACGTACGTTCGAAAAAGGGGAGTATTCGGTTTCTCAAAAATACTGAAAATATCGCTTAAAGTACCGATTTGGGAAATTTCGTCGTATGACGCATTATTGGAAAATCTGCGGAAAGGAAGCGGTTTCGAGAGAAGCAATTCCACCACTACACTCAGGGACTGACTCAAGCTTTACACCTCCCCCCCCCCCGAAGGGCCAATTTTCCATCGAACAATGTAAACTTTTGTTAGCCACGCTTCCGCTGTTGCATTTAGTTTACCGAAGGGGAGGCCGCCTGAAACGTACGCTGTTCATTGTGAAATTTTCTGCAACTAGTTTATATTTCGTATGTTTTATTTGAAGACTTTTTTTACAGATATAAGAAAACACTGTGTGTACAAGGCCTTTCTGCAATATCTTTTCCTTCAGATGTTATTAACTGATATTTAATTGTTTTGGGTTCACCTGTACGTGACCTTGTTTAATGTTGAGATTGTTCGTTTTAAACTGTGTTTTTTATAATAATGTTGATCTTCGTTCGTTACCAAATTATAATCATTTACCATTTTCCGTGTATTTTATCCGCTTCTCTAATTTAATTAAATGCCTTGTTAAACTCAACTCTATTTTATTTTGATCTTTGTTAAAAGTAATGTGAATATTCCTGTAACGACAGCTGAGAGTGATTGTTGCGCCCCTAAGTTTACGGGGCTAGTCAATTAACATTTTTTAAAGTAAGTTTTAAGGTAAGTTCCATCACGTACAACCTTCGGATTGGCCGTTCAAAGTAACATGGAGCTTGAGCAGGGCCGGATCTAGTGATATTCCCGTTGGCGCCCTCACTTATTACGACTTTATCCCGAATTTGATCGGATTTAAGTGCGGTGTATTTTATAAAATAAACCCCCCTCCTCCTCTGAGCTACGCTAAAACATGCCGTCGTTTATGTGTCACAATTCCGTTTAAGCCCGTAACAATTTCCTTTCTTCTTTCTGAAAATCCTTCGCTACTGCACACTTGTCAAAGTAATATAAGGTCGAACGTCCTTCCTCAATTCCATCAACAATTATGGTTTTAAAATTACAATCGTTTATAAGATGTATTGTGTCTTGCCTACACCTTAACCGTTAAGTATGTTTTGTATGCATTATAATTCTAGCCTTACTGGTGAGTTCTGCGTTACAATTGTAATTTAGACATATAACAAAAACTATTACAACAAGGAATTGAGTGTTTATTGTTTACTTATTTGTTTTACAAAATTGGTCAGTATGGGTAATCAAACATTCACTAAACTCAATCACTGTGGTAACATTGCGGTCTCATCAGTTTAATATACCATTATCAGATGTATTGTGTTTGGTACGTTTAATATTTTATTAGGGGACCGCGGTAGAGTAGTGGCCGCAGCGCTTGGCTTCGGACTTATTCTACCAAAGTTGCTCAGGTTCGAATCCCGAGCACTGCACATTCTCAGAGGGTTTGTGGTGTCTGGGGCATGGGTTTTTCAGGGTGGGGACCCGTGAAATAGCTCGAAATGTGCTGAGTTGGGATAAGCTGGGCGGGATGGGAATCTTGGCAATATTTGCAGCTGCCAAAGCATATTTACGACATTCGCTAAAGATTAAGATTATGTTGGTGTTTTCTGTATTCGAATACATAATGTTCAAACTTTTTCGAGTTGAATGAGGGTTGCTTAAGCCATTTTAAGCCAAACAGGCATCTACGATTCATAATACAGTCAATAAAAATGTAGATGTCATAGTAGTTTGTAATATATACTACGGGTTGCATGCATTTGAAATGGTAGGCACGAACTCTCCGTTGAATCGTCCTGTGTATTCTACTTACAATACAGTACTTAGAGTATGTAATTTTGAAGAGGTAACATTACTTCAGCTTCACCTACATGCGATACGGCTACTCTTTTATACACTTTAATAATAAAACTAATAACCCATTTTGCAATGACATTTGTAATTTGAGTTGCAGTCAAAATTTGGCAGGGGCTACACATTTCGTAGCCCACTTGTTACATTTACATGTCTCATGGCATGCGTATAAATAAAAAAAAGCAAACGAAATATTTAGTGAGATGTAAAAAATATCAATTCGAATTCTATTTATTGTTTGCTGCATAATTTAAAGCAGGAATATTATTTGGAAATTGTGTAGAGGCGAATTGGTACTATTAAACTACAAAGACCTACATTCAACAACATGTTCTATTTGTAGGTCAATTAATAATTAACATGAAGCTAGTAAGTCGTTTAAATCGAAACAATTCACAAATTAGACATTTTTCTTAATCTATCAGATTGGTGTAGAATTTAGTATCATATAAAGATATTTATAACAGCTGCTATATTTATAGCCCGCATGTATTATTAGGAATCTGTTGCAATTAAATAGAGTACCTAGACATTAGAGACTATCACTATAATCTCAACAATAGAACTTAAGTAAGAAATACACTCACCGTCGTTGGAATCGTAGAGATATATTATGCTCCGCCAGCCGTAATAGCGCACGGTGTCGATAATGGCCTGGTGATACTCTGGTCGCATGGAAATGGCATAATCCAGAAATCCCGACGATGGGGCGAGAACTTTCTCGGGAAACCAAGGGGTCACAAACGGCATTTGGAATGTATTACTATAGGAATGTAATGTATCGAAGGAATCGGGCGAAACGGCGCCCAACATTGCGAATACTCCACGCTGAAACTGGCTACATACTGAAATTACAAAGAACATCGAATGTAACTGTTGTAGATGTTTTATTATCTTGCTTTGTGTTATTGATAAAATATTGGTGCTCTACGATATAGAAGATCTCGAATTTTCCAGTAGATTACATTATTTAGGTTACTACCCTAGTTGTATTAATTAATTTATTTTTTAAAACAAATAAATGTGTATTCGCCGAGTTACAGTTAAAACCAACAACATAATGTGTGAAATGCAAAAAAGTTATAGTGAATCACAACGTTACACATTAGTATGTAAATTAAAAAAATTCATTAATTCGTAACTCTAGTGGGTGAAACGAACTAAATGAAAAGCTATAATTTGACATCTCTTTGAAAGTTTTGTACAACAATGAAAATCAAAATCAATCTATTAGTGAGAAGTAGAATTTCAAAACGTATTTGAAGAAATTTTCTGAAATGTTGGTAAACAGTTATCACTTGAAATTGCTTTCTTTAAATTGGTTATATTGCCGTATCTAAAATCCAGTGAATTTGCAGCTCCATATTTAATTTTTTGGAAAATGCTCGGATGTGATAACATTCTACACTTGAACGAACAAATTACCTGATGGTAAAAAATATCGCATTTAAAAGAAGTGGTTCCGTTTTAGACTATTTTTGGAGAAACATTTTGGACTAACGAACGTGCTCATTTATTCCAAAATGTAATTGCGGTCATACTATTGGGGTAACTATTTAAAATAATATATAGAGTATGTAATTACAAACTAATATTCACATACTATTAAATCTAAAATCTGATTTATTCTTAATATTTATAAAGACAGTTAACTAACTGATTGCACGAAACATTTATGTTACTAAAACAGTAATAACAGAACCATCAATATGTAGAACTAAAATACACAGTTTTAATACATAAAAAGGGACTTAAAATTATTTTTCCACGAAGATGTCACAATTTTACTTTTGCTGCTACTAATTTTTAGTGCTAGGTCTTAGATTTGGTGGTCTAATCTGACTATGAGTTCTTCCAGTCTAATCAGCTTTAATTAGAGTCATGTTATCAGCTTAGCGAAGATTATCACAATTTTAGTTTTGCTGCTACTAGTTTTTAGTCCTAGGTCTTAGATTTGGTGGTCTAATCTGACTATGAGTTCTTCCAGTCTA